>JANHFX010012844.1:0-62345 GCA_027560015.1 Chloroceryle amazona | reverse complement strand
ACAGAGAGCGGCGAAAAAGAAGCAAATAGGTTACGGGAGAGCAGAAGTAGGAGCGGGCGAGCGAAGGAAGGAAGGAAGGAAGGAAGGAAGGAAGGAAGGAAGGAAGGAAGGAAAAGAACTGACAGACAGACCATATGGCTTAATTCTTCCTGGTATTTTGAGAAAAGATTGTAAACCTGATGAGTTACTAAACTGAAAAGTGGCTACGAGGGCCTTTTTTATCAGTTCTCAGTGCACCTATCCCACATCCTATGTATTTTAGCCATATTTTATCTAGGATTGTAGCCTCAGAAGCTGCATCATAAAATACCCCACAAACCTAGTGTCTCCATTTGAAGGGATATTCCATCTCCTCAGTCAGCAAACATGCAAAGTCTTAGAGCACTACAGGACACACCAACTGGCTGGATGTGTGGAAGAACATTCTTCCACTTTAGCTGTTTGGTCACTGATAGTGAAAATTGTAAAGATGCCACACATAGATGGGCCCCGCATTATTTTTCCTTACATTTGTGCCATTTGTGGCACATTTTATGTTAAAAATGAGATGATGGATGGTACCCTTCTTCTTTCTATGACTACCAACTGTCAGTATCTGAAGTACTGCCTGGATAAACTGGCTGCACCTCTATTTTCACATATTGAGAATCAGAGAGACTGAGGGAACAGGTTCTGAGACATCAGGAACTCAAGACCTTAGCCCTGCATTAAATCTGTAAGACTGTACTGGAAGTCCCTACTGTTCTACTTCTGTACCCTCAGCATTGAATCTCTTGGCTAATTATTCCAAATTAGCTTTTATGTTTATTTCATTGGTTTGTTTTATTATTTTTTTAATTTATCAGATGAGATATTATCATTGCCTCCCAGCAGAATGAAGTAAACTATTTGAAATTGGCGTTGGCATGTTTTAAATTCAACCTTTCATTAATTTTTCTTCTTACCTGTTATCTTCTGTTTTCTTGTTATGAAGATAAAGTAAATTTCATTTTATTTTTCATTGTTTTATAACAGATTAATGTTTAGAAAGGATGAGGTCCTGTTAGTCAGCTCATTCTTTCTTCTATCGAATCAGAGATGTTTGAAATCCTTTACTTAAACAAAAGATGAATGATTTCACATGTAACTCAAATTGCAAAAGAAATAATTATGGACAGAGGGCCATATTCTGTTTTCTACCTTTCTTTCCTTTTGTGAAAACAGTAATTTGATGGAAAATCTCAAGGATGACAACCTTAGATACAAAGAAAGTAAGGTAAAAACCCAAGAACACATCAAACTGCACCGTGGAAGAAATGTCTGTTGTGGCCAGAAGATCTGGGTTCAATGTGCTGCTCAGTAACTGAGCCTGCCCCCTGAGCTAATGCTGTGCAAACCATCTCATGTCTTAGCACCTACATTTCCCTCCGTTCTTCTTTCTCCTTTCCACCACTTTGTGGCCATGTGTTCCATGGCATAATCTCATATGAGATTAACCATAATTTGCATTTCTGAGCTTTAAGTATAAGGCCTTAACTTTCCTCAAAAAAGCCATGGTGCCAATATTATGAATGAGCAAATCTAATTTTTTTTTTTGCCTAAATTAAATTCTTTTTGTACACTGCTCTTCTACGGCTTTAGATGTTGAAACAACCAATAGACCCTCCCTTTCCCTTCCTTCCCTCCCCCCCAAAAACTAAAATTAACTTTTATGAATCCTTATTTGAAGAAAATTTGAGAAATTTGGGAAAGTAGGGTAAGAAGCAATAGAAGTACTCAGTAAACTGGTTAGTTAGTTACTTACTGAGAAAGTGCTAAAAAGGCAATTACAGAGATTGGGTAAATCCAACTAATGCTGATGGGGAACATAAAAGTATGAGCACCTGAAGGGAGCGAACCCCAGGAAGGTATACGGTGTGTATAGTACTGCATGCCAGTGTTCACAGGACTGTAGCTACTACTAGTAGTAAGATTAAATCAAGACAAAGAAAAATTAGACTTAAATGTCCAGCAGTGGTGCTGGACATTCCTTGTGCTAGGAATCGGGATGTGTTGGAGTTTTGCTTGTGATTGCCACTGCTGAACCTGACTGCTGTTAGTGCTCCACAACCCTTGACCAATGACTGTTACCAGTATGACTTTCAGCATGCGTAGTCCAGTCTTCTAAATATTGAATCTGTGCAGCTCTACAGTTGTCAGGAAAGGGAGCAGGAATGAGGAGACTGATTTGGCCCATTCTTTTCCCAGTGATCTTCTTTACAATCACTGGCCAATATCTGTTTATTTTCCAACAGGAGAAAAATGTGGAGAAAAGAGTAGAGCAAGTTACACGTTTGGGAACCTTTGCAGTGTATTTTGTAGGCAGAGGAATTCTAGTGAGAGAATTTGCCTTTCAGTTGCAAAATGATCTCTACAGGAAGCTTTACAGAAATGAGGAGGTACAGAGTGTTTTAGTTCTGTATTTTTTGCTGCCCACCAATCCCTCTGATGGCTATTCAGTCAGTTACCACCCATAGCTCTCTACCAGTCCTGGACCACACAAGGGAGTTTTCTCTTTAATTCAAAGCGAGTGCATGCCTACTAGTGGCAGCATTTGTCTTCCTCAGCTGGACAACCTAGGTGCAGCTGCTGCAGTAAACCTTGGATCCCTGAAGTTCTTGTGTTAGCTGACACACCCGGAAGCCCTACAGGTAGTGTTGTGGTAGAAATATTTCTTTGATTGCCCTCTGGCTGCCTGCCACATTCATTTGTAGTTGATGACCAACTACTTAGGGAGGGTCCCCTTAAGCTGGTAAGCGTACAGAGAGGAAGAAACCCATTCTTTAAGTTAAAATGTTTAAATTGAATCAAGGTAATGGAGAAGCAGATTTCACTCTCTCATTGCTTGTAATAGAAAAATCCATGCACTTGGATAGTTCTCCTCGGTCAACTATCCTTTTTTGTTCCCCCTTCTGTACATCTACTGAGCAGATTGAGATGGGAACCAGTGGTTTGAAAATTTAAAACCTTCAATTTTCACATAAGTTACAGGTCAAATCTGTGCATCATTGCCCTATACAGTAAATCCCATGTAAACATAAGTTATTCCCCATTTAAATGACAAAAGAATGTTTGGACTACTGTGGTAGCTCTTTCCAGTAGTGGCTGAATAAAAGGAAAACTAAAAAATAACCACTATTTTTTTGGTATGACTTTTTTTCTGTTATTATTGTAACAGAAATGCTCCTTTCAAAGACAATTAAAACGCTAATGATAGCTAAGAAGGTCATTCCTAGGAGGTTAAACTGGTTTAATTAGAATTTATGAGAAGGTTACTACAAGAGTGCAGAAAGATGTTAAGGGGTTAACCTATAAGAGATTACATTGTAGTCAGTGTTCTGTTAAAGTTTGAATTAATTTTTCCCATGGGTTTTTCACATTCTAATTTTCAACTAAATGAGACATCTGTTTCAGAAAAGGAAAATTTGCTATGGTTGTCATAGCAACTATCATTCTGTAAGAAAATTATTCCAATGGTTACTTTAGAACAGAAAGATAGAAATTCAGTACATAAAGCAACATCCGATTGCTAGCACAAATTCTGATAATTCAGCCCTTTTTGTATGGTAGATTATTTCACCTGCAAAACTTGTTCATATGTTTTCAACATAAGGTTAATTGTGCTGTAAACAAATTCACTTCCAATACATTTCCCCCTTCGAGTCTTACATGTAGACAATCATTATTCTTATCGTAGTAATACTGTTGAATTTCAGTAGGATGTGGAGAGACTCAAAACTGTTTGCTTTAAGAGGATAAGACCTAAATTAAAGTGTATTTCTACACAAGTGCTTCACTTCAGAGGTGAAATACATTCATGATGTATGTTTTTAATTGCCAAATACATTTTTCTTGGTTTTGGTTTGGTTTTCTTTTTACACCAGCAGGATTTTCCCTTATAGAAGATATGTAACTGTATTTTCTTTGTAAAATGTAAAATACCACTGAAAATTTATAAAAAAAATCATACTTTTCTTGAGCAAGCGGTAAGTGGGGATCTAGAAATTAGGTGCTTGATATGAAGACTTTAACTTTGCTTTCAGGTTCCATCATAAATGGAAATTCTGGACTAAGTTTTCTTTGCATGATATCCAGGTCAGACTCGTTAGTGGGTATTAGAGAAGATTTTTTTTCCCCTGCTCAGAAACTTTCATGGCTGGTTTGCAATAAATTTTCAGAAGAAGGGACTTGGGGATTTAGAAAATCCCTGTGTGCCTATAAGGATGGTTTTGCTTTGGGGGTGGGGGCACTGAAGTGTATGATTTGTCTTTCCTCTCTCCAGTGGAAAGCACACCAACATCCTCTGCTGAATCCTTTCTTGGACTTCAGATTATTATTTTTTTTTGCCAGAAATATTCCAGACATTTCTTTCGATCTCAGGATTGTCACAAAAGACAGCATGATGGCAAATCACACAAGTTGTAACATCTCCCCTTCACAAAAGAACAGCTCCAGCATGCATAACTTAACCAGCCCCGTGCTCAGGCAGCTACGTGCTGCAGTCACCACAAAGGGAGGGGGGGAGGTAGGGAGGGATGGAGGAAAGTGCTTCTTGTCTTAATAAGCAGATCATGCCTATTCATAAGGGGAAACGGGCTTTTTAGAAAGTAGCCATGTGCAGGCCAGACCTAGCAGAGGCAGACAGGGACTCTCTTAGCTGCTTATGCCATTCATGGTCATTGGGATTTCAGCAGGATTAAGCAGACTTCTGCTGAGACCTGTGACCATCACGATTATTTATCTTTATAAATGCTTCATTGTGTCCTTAAAATAATTATTCTTAGTTTTTTTTAACTTTTCTTCTTTGTCAAATAGTGATCTTTCCCCTTGATTCCTCTCTTGGGGTGCAGCGCGGCCATGGTTCATTCTGCTGTGTCTGGCGCACCTGCGGGGTGCAGGACTGGGCCTCACGTCCCACCTAGGGCATGGGGACAATCCTGTCCACGTCCAGCAGCACCAGGGGGAGCAATGGCAGGGAGACCAGGGGCTTTTATTCGGTGAATCATGATCTACTATGCTGACACTTCATTTGCCCTTGCAAATGTTTTGTTAGTAGTATTTTGCTCTTTGAAAACTTGCTGTGGGCCTACAGAAAATTGGGCCAAGAGCTGAGTATTTTCATCTTGGTGAAGAAAGGTACTTGATGTGCTTGCTGGTGAATGCAGTCCCAAGGCAGGAATGGATCAAGAGTTTAGAAAAAGCCTAACCTCTCGATATGTTTATAAAGCCTCCCACTTCTGTACTGTCCGAGCATCTCGCAGACTTCAGTTTACTTATTTTCAGGGCATTCCTTTGAGATAAAAATGCTCCCATTCTGTCAGTGGTGAGCTGAATGTAAAGACAGACTGATCAAGCTCTCTAGACTGGGCTTTGTTTCTGTGTGACAGTGTTACCCAGTAACGTTGCTCATAGCTTACTGCAGAATAAGACAGTAACTAGAATCATAGAATCATTTAGCTTGGAAAAGATCTATGAGATCACTGAGTCCAACTGTAAACCCAGCACTGCCAAATCTACTGCTGAACCATGTCCTTAGTGGGCAACCTGTTCCAATGCTTTCGGTGAAGAACTTTTTCCTGATACTCTACCTGAACCTCCTCTGGTGCAACTTCAGGCCTTTTCCTCTTGTCCTGTTGCTTATTACTTGGGAGAAGAGATCAACCCACACCTTAGTACAACCTCTTTTCAGGTAGTTGTAGAGAGTGGTACGGTCCTCCCCTCAGTCTCCTAACTAGACCATGAGTTACCACCCCAGCAGTAGTAAGGTGGGAAGTCATGTACTGTGAGCCAAATGCTGTTCTCCCTATGAGAAAAGGCCACTAAGAGTTGAATAGGTAACCAAAAAGTGTGATATTATATCCCTTATATAGGGATATGTCTTTTTCTTAGCCAGCTATCTTGGTCTGAGCAACCTGACTCAGAACAAAATTTCCACTTCATTGCTACTGGTATTAGCATTTATTCTTCACACCTTCAGCTTCTTCATCACAGCTTCTGGAGGCTGGGTTTCTGATCCCAATGGCAGATATACCAAGTTTCACCTTTTTTTTTCTTTTTTTTTGTCTGCTGAGACACCTGTTTATCCAGACCCTGGTTATCCAGGGCACGTGATAAAGAGCTAGGAGTTGAGCTTTCAGCTGTAGAGACAGAAGGCTTTCAGTCATCTATCTAGAATAGCCGAGTCTCTTTTTGTCTGTGGAAGAAATGCAGGAAACCTTCTGCAAAGCCCCCTTCTTCCTTTCCTTTTACCAGAATTTTATTTTCTTCCCTTGGGTAAGCCACATACCTTTAGCAAGCTCTGTATTTTTAAAGCTGTTTTCAATAGGCTTGTGCTTTACAGCATTCCGAAAGGAAAAGTGGAAAATATATCATCATGAAGACGTGCTAATTTTTGAAATGTTAGTCAAGCGTCAGTAATGGAAGAGAATGAATAATAGCTTTATGGGCATCTTCTTTTGTCTGTGCCATCCATGAGGTAAGGTGGAGTTCAGAGAATTTGTTTGAAAGAATTCTTTCTGTCTTTTGATGCGGTGGGGGAGTATAAAGCTTTCTTCAACAAAGTAACATCTCAAAGGGAACTCTGGGTGATGGGTATATATTTATAAACACTAAAGCTCCAATTATAATAAACCTTATTAAGTCACAGCAGGCTGTTTGTTCTCCAAATATGGATATGGCCAGAACATGTCAGTCAAAAAAATTGTAAAAAACATTTGAACCTAAAACTAACCCCTCGATTTTATGACCTAGAATTAGAGCATAGTCAGCAAGAAGTAATTTACCACTGTGATATAATTGCTGTGAAATACAGTTTTTTAATCAATGGGATAGCAAGATAAGGATAAATTGTGTTCTGACTTGCAGTGTTACAGTCTCACTGCTCCATGATGAGTTGCTCCGTAAATATATTTTAACAAATGTAAATGCCCGTCTGATAAGAAGTCCTGCGTATGGAAAGTCTTACTTAAAAGCAAGTCAACACACCAGAAAACAGAAGAAAATCATGTATAAGAAAAGAAGCAGTATTCTTGTTCTGATGGGATGCTTCCAATTAGGGAAACAAAGCAGCGTCGATGATGTCTCTGACTTTGGAGCAGGATCTGTCATTGTGCCAGAGTCTGTCCTTGCCCAGCTGGTCATAGGCTAAGGGCCAAACGTGACGGTGCCAATGTGAAACATATATCCACACTTAGGTATCGGAGACAGGTGTTCTAGATGCTGTGGGAGTCCAGCATGCTAATCCACACATGGAGATCTTGGTATACAGGTCTTACAAGAGTTACTTTTCACCTAGTTAGAGGAATACTGTGAAATATTTTACTGTATGCTGCCTGCTGAAAGTGGTAAGGACTGCACTAATTTGCCGCACACGTTAAGTAACACTGGTTGTATGGAAAGAGGGTTTTACTGTGCACACAAAGAAGAAAATGAATGCTAATTATGTCTCCAGATTCCATGCTAGTAGAGAGTCAATCTCAGTATTTTAATTAGATAACCAGTACATGGAAGTAGCACTGAAGACATTCTCCTCCTCTCTTGGCAGGCAACCTTGGTTTTATGGCTGGGGCTTTAATCTTCCACGAGGCCAAGCACTATTAGAGAAATGGAACCTTATTCCAGATGGAATAGATATTCTTATAACACATGGACCACCTCTCGGTAAGAAAATACGAGTGCTCTTAGCTATATATTTCAGATGAGTAACTGATGGCTCTCCCAAGACAGAGTGCAATCCTGACTTATAAAACTCAAAAGTAACATCCGTACTGATTTCAGCAGCACCAGGACTTCAGCTCAGGTTTATGTTTCATGATTACCTATGATCAATGGTAGGCAATTAAATAATAGCTTAAAAAATAAAGCCTTAACACATAAAGCCTTAATGACCTTTATAAATGAGCAAGGTCTAGCTTTCCTATGCATCTGTTCACTCTGCCACTCATGAAATTAGTAGATTTAAGGCATGGAGCCTGCTTTAAGAGAAATGTAGGATTGGGATCTTAATTTTTCATCACTGTCCTTCTTCCTCACTTGCAGTAGCATTCTCCTACCCATGAGTACCCAGATTATGTTTTTTTCCTCATCATGCTGACTTGGTGCACTTTCTGCCTCACAATCCCAAATGCTGCCATTGTTTGCCCGTTCTTTGGACAGTGTGTGTGAATTGTTTTACAATCTGGTGATGCTAACAGACCAACAAGAAATAGTTCTGCATTTGTCTTTTACAAATATTAGTATAGGTGATATAAAAATGAGGAGAGATTTCCTGTATGCCTAGATTATAGTGAAATTATGTGTTACAGAAATAATATAATCACAGAAACTTTTCCAGATTCGGTAAAGGCTTAAGGCTTTAAACATGTTTTTCAATGTATTTAGTGCAACTATGTGTTTACCTCTCATTAATTTAATAAATAGACACAAATGTGAGGCATGTACTTCTGCTGAGCTGTACTGTGGAGGAATGCTTTGTGTGAAATGAAGGCAGTTGGTTTCTTTAAACCTTTAGATTCCCCAATTTCCTGAAGCTAAAAGCCTCTTGTCTTCTACTCCTTCTCTTTCAGAGCTTGGAGGAGAAAGTATCTAAAGGGTTTGTGTTTTGTTGTTTTCTTTAGAAAGACATGTTTGCATTCCACTGCTCACTAATCCTGGGGGAAAGGACTTCTTTGTGAGAATGGTTTCTCAGAATAAGGGCGTGTGTTTTGCTACTTCATCTAAGTGGAGTCTCATGACATGCCATAGCCTGATTTTAATATGAACCAAAGTGAATGGCAGAAATTATCTGTTCAGACCTTGAGATAGCAGCTTGAAATAGTTAGTCCTGGGGATAATCCCTGTCAGAATCCAATGCACAAAGCTGGATCTTTTATATAGTTTTATATATAAGTCATATTTAAAACTTTATCAGAAACTTTTTTAGAACATTAAAAACCATTTTTAAAAACAGCTGATCAGCCGTAAAAAAATCCAGCCTCCAGATGATCCAGAGACTATCCTTGTATCTAGCACTTGACATCCAGTGTTGGAGAGTGGAGAGCGGGTTTCACACCACCCAGCTTCAGCCACCTTGCTAATTTAGCCATGAGGCTCTGGGGTCAGCAGAAGGAGGAGAACCTCTAAGAGAGCACTGCATAGCTGGCACTTAACAGACATACTTTAACAATAAGTAGCAAATTTAGTAACTGAAAAGTAATTTAATAATTGTAGTCATTCTGAGGAAGAGCCACCCATCTCCACTGACTGTAATGGGATAAAGTAAATTTCCACCATCTCCATGTCTTAGTATTTGTTCTCTCTTTTTTTTTTTTTTAATTCTTAAGTTTCAACTGTCCTCCAAGGATTTCCTCTTTTAAAAGTTCCTATTTCTTTGTCTTTTTCTTATTGATGTATTAAAAGTTGTCTCAGGCACAGAATCCTCCGCCTGAGGTCATCAGCTGTTGGTCTCCCTGACACCCACGGCAACAAATATATTACACTTCAAAAGAAGTTAGCACTCTGCCTGACTTATGGAACCTCATTAGGTAGTTCTGTCCACAGACATTCTGTGAGACGGGATCCTTCTTGACCCTCCCGTCTAATTATTTCAACCAGAAAGCTGATTACTGTTGTTCTGATCTTGGACAGTATCATTAGAGCTGTTCCTAATGATCATAAACAGCAATCAGTGCTCTTACGAATTCATCTTTTTTTTTCTCCAGCATGGCTTCCTAAATTCTGTCCATCATCCATTTTCTGTTCTTTCTCATTCCCCACTTCAAAAGAGCATGCATCCTCCTAAACTAATTAATACTACATTATTAGATAGATGTAAAATTGCCTGCATGATTGAGATGCAGAAGAGTTAATGGACATCGTGTTTCTAAGTCAGTTAGGCACATAACAAAAATCTAAGGAATTTTTCTTTTCTGTTTTAGAGTAGTGCTTGGGGATGAAACCAGGGCAGGTATACCCAGGTTTACACAGGATGAGAAGACAAAGGTTGAAACAGCTGTTACTGACCATTTTATTAGTAACTTGTTGTTATCAATAATGACATGCCATATATTTCATAGCTTATGAAATGCAGTATTCACAATTATGAGATCAGTGCTAGTGCTCATTTCTATATCAGCATATTTTTGTTACTTTTATGTATAATATAACTTTGGAAGTCTTTTCCGTGATTCCAAAAGTTCATTTATGATTCTTTCATTTCTCTTCAAAAAACTCACTTGTCTTTTCTTTAGTTTATTTATTTATTTATTTATTTTCACCTTTAAGTCTTCATTTGTAGCTGTCTGCTTGATTGGCTACAACCAAGATTTATACTTTACTGACAGTTGCAGAAACCTGTTTCAAGTAACCAAACATTAAAAAAGTCTAAGATGAACTCTAATTGTTAGCTAGGTGTAATCAATTATTCTTAGTTTGTGTATTCAGGTGTACATAATAAGCTGCAAACATATGGGAATGCTTCAGAAGGGTGATAATGCATGTAAACAAAAACATGTTCAACATAAATAATGCTTAATTTAATGGAGAAGTTAATTTTATGGATTTTTGTTTGTGAAGTTTTTGAAGTGGAAATATTTTTGGCTTTATGTTCACCACAGAAATTTTGACAATTAACTGTTTCAAATCACCTATGGTTATAACACGTTCACTCTGAAAAAAAAGCATGACTGGATTCCAGAGGAGTTGCTGGCCTCACTTTAACATCTTAAATACTTATTATTTCCTACAATGAATTTTGACCTGTGTTGGATACTAAGAGTGACTGCTAAGTCAGTTACCAGAAGTAAGCTCTGCTCTGTAATTCAGTGGGGCTTTCTCTTTGCACATCCCCTTAACAGGAACCAAGCAGCATCTTCAGAGGCATCTGGATGAATTAGGAATCTTTGGCCATCACTTCTTCTTTTTGACTCTTAGAGTGCCACATTCACAACTTATATCTGAAAATTGCACTTAGCTCTCTTGAGTAACTGTGATACAAGGACAGATGTTGTAAGCCCAGGCTGGATGGGGCTCTGGGCAACCTGATCTAGTGGGAGATGTCCCTGCCACTGGCAGGGGGGTTGGAACGAGGCGATCTTTAAGGTCCCTTCCAACCCTGACAATTCTATGATTCTATGTTTACATTTTCATAATACCTCACAGTATACTGAGCCCGGTTTTCAAGCACTGGCATCTAAAGAGGTACTTCTCAATGTGTGAACCTGCCCTGAAGCTCTAGCAAATCTGAGAGCTTTTCCAAGACCGTGGATGCCACAGTCTGGTCTTTTAAGCCAGTTGGTTAGCTGCTGTTTAGCCATGCTCCAGTGGGCCTCAAAAGTAAACACAGGAAAACTAGGGCTCTGTCCCTCTCTGGCTGACCAGTTTTCTCAGGGGCATCCTATGCTCATGCTGTTGCAGCAATCTAAAACATACAAAGCCATGACAGGCACATAGGGGAAGTACTGGAACAACAAAAGAAAACCAGAATTACTATCTTTTAGGTTTCCAAATATGAGCCTGATGAAAATGGCAGAACTGGGGAAAGAAAACAAGATTAGTTGTCGCAAACCCTCTAGTACAACAACATTCTTCTTCTAGGAGTACACTGAAGGAAACAGGAGACTTCAGTTGGCAGTAATTTTTAGACAGAAGCAAGTTGCTATACATTTTGTCTGTGTGTTCGTAAAAAAAGCATTGTTACACAAACTTCATGCAAATATATGTAGCACTTAAAAATAATCTACTGCAGAAGGCTGAGTTTCTCTTCCTAGCTGAAGTCCATAGATATAGGCCAGTGGGGCTTGCTGTGCTTAAACCAGTTTTACTTAAGGGTGTTGTTTTTAGGCATGCTGTGGGTTCCTCACCCGAGTTACACTAGTGTAAGATTCAATGCAGTAACAATCTAGTTTTACTGTTAGCAATATAGATTCCATTACATCAGTTAAAATGTTCAATTAAAAAAACTAGGTCCCAGGACTAGATTTAAAAAGGTAAATGTTGATTTAGATTCTTTAGAAACTCCTTTTGGGCATACTGGTCTTTACACCTCACTCTCTTAAAGAAAGAAGAATGGACAAAGCATTGAGTTTTCCCATTAACAACAGTGCAAAAATGTTGTAATTACAGGATTTATTTTTTTTTCCCTTGAGAAACAACTAGCAAGAGCTTTTGTAGTCCTTTTTCTTTGGATCGTTCTCTTTCTTTTATGGTTTTCCTCAAGTATTTTTTCTTCCTTCCTCTTCTACTTAGCAAGGTGAACACTGTTTTTTTTCCATGTCATTTCTTCTGCGGCTGCTCATGAAAAGCCATGAGACATGAAATGTCAGAAATGCTATACAGGAGTACAGCTTTGCAGATAACCTGTCTTCTTTTAAAACTTTCCTTTCCCTTCCAAAGGTTTTCTAGACTGGGTTCCTAAGAAAATGCAACGGGTAGGATGTGTTGAGCTGCTGAACACAGTCCAGAGACGAATACAGCCAAGGCTTCATGTTTTTGGACATATCCATGAAGGTCAGAACACATCTGTTGCTATATTTATGTAGAAACCACAAACACAGACGTTATCTGCTTTACCTAGCATTTTCAAACTTGAATGTATGAACTGAAGAGCTTCTGGAATTCAGATACTTATTTAGCTGCATATATAGAGATAAAATCGGCTGATACCTACATTTCAGTATTTCTACTTCAGCTTTTCTTTCAGTTTCTACATCTATAAAACAGGGTGATGCCTCCTTCACAGAGAATGTTGCTCTGAATTTTAAAATAAGGAGTCCAATAGGTATGGAAAGTGACTAAATATTAAGATTGATGGATTGTATTTTCCTCTGCTGAATCTCTGTGACTTAAGATAATTCACATAAGCTCTCTGTGTCTCAGTTTCCTCGTTTGTAAAATGGGTAAGAATGTTTTGAGGGGTGCTTCTAAGGCTTAATCTTCAAGATTGTACAATAAATGTTGTCTCTCCCCATCAGTGCATATATGAAGTTGAAATCAAGAGGAATGTCACCACTAACTTGTGTAGATGTTCAAGATATTTAGTCATGAGCTTATTTGCTTTGTCAGGGGAAACATTCAAAGTAGTTCTCTTGACTATTTGTTTTTTAACTGGAAAAAAAATTAGTTCCCTTCACCTTAGCTAGCAAATGGTGACAAATCTGCTCCACTGAAGTCAGTGACAGCAGGAGTTCATTTCCAGGCAAAGGGAAAAGTAGATACTGTCTGCTGTAGAGAAGTCTGTCCTGTTGACACACCATGGCAGCAAGACTTCAAGCAGTGACCCCACCAAAAGAAAGCACCAGGCTTTGCAGCGGTGTACCCATCGTAAGCATGTATTATCAGCTGCTTAGTTCTTGGCAGTGTTAACTTACTGTCAGGAAGAAGTGCTCCACAACTGCCAGTTTTCTGCTTCAGGGACTTCTCCAGCCTTTGATGTAGGATCTCTGTGGGACTCACTAGTGTAGAAATGAACAAGTGAAAAAAGATGGAGTAGCTGGCATTTAGATACTTGTGCTTTTCTGAAGGACCCTTCCCAAGAAATCCCATTCTGACTTACTGCTGGGTGCTTTCACCATGCTAAGGTAGAAGTGACATTGCTGAGAGGTGTGCTGGTGTAAAACTGATGCAGAAGACATTCAGATCATTATTTTACAGTTCGGGGATTAAGTCCATTCTCCTCATGTGATGCAGAAGACATTCAGATCATTATTTTACAGTTCGGGGATTAAGTCCATTCTCCTCATGTGAGAGGATGTTAATGGAGAGGACCTGTTAACGTCTAGTTCATGTCCAAAGTGCTGTTAAAGCACAGAGTAAAACAAAACATAGGCGGTACTTTTTCCTAACCCTTTGCTGTTAGAGCAGTCTTGCAGTCTATTCAGAAATTATAAGCCAGGTGGGTTGCAGGGGATAGAAGCAAGCAGTTAGCAAGCCATGAAGCTTCAGGCAGGTAAACAAAATCACATCTGCTAAGACCAAGCACAACTTTGGCTCTCAAGGGAAATAAATGGCACCTCCACAGAATGGTAAATCTTGTGATTAATACAGTTGGCACAGTAGGTATCAGAACACAGAAACAAAGTACTCCTCTTGTTAACTATCATAATTTATAGAAAACAAATGGGGAACTGCATGGCCTGTTTTGCAGTGGGATGCTACATCTCAGAAGAGGACAATTCCCATTGCACGCAGCCTGTGCAAACGAAGCTGCGCTTTGCAGAGAGAATGCATGATTTGAACAGATGAGCTCTTCCCCTGACTGAGCATAGCTACATCTGCAGCAGTCATTTACAGAACATCCGGGAGGAAGAGATGCTTAGAAGAGACGTTTTCTTTCCTATTCCCGCTCTGTACTGCTGTCTCTGCCAAAAACTACCTCCACACACGGGCTTGCTGCTGATTGACCCGTGGAAGTGACAAGCGGTGTGGCAGAGACTCTGCTCAAAACCCTGGTTTGCCCATTACAACCAGTAGTTGGCTGAGGTCATGGCAAGGAAACTCTGTTGTCATTAGTGTAGGAGTGAAAACTGCAGCATTATGAGTCTTCCAGCAAAAGTTGTGTATTAGCAAGCTGATTCTGTTCTCTCCAAATGTGTAGCCGAGGAGATGGGAAGTCCCAGCAGCAATGCCGACTGTGCTCCATGCAGTTTGTTTTACACAGAACAATTGTTCTGTGGCAAACAGCAAATGATTTAAAGAAATGTCTGTGACAGGAACCTGACAGAGTTTTCTTCCCTCCTTAGTCCCTAATTACGGTGTGTTTTTTTCTGCAGGGAGTCCAGACGTCCCTGCGTTATTCAGGGTATTCTAAGGAACAGAAAATAAAGGGATTTGGCTATTTCACTATTGACTTTATTAATGGTCAGTTTGAATCTTAGTACAAATGCTTTCTACCGGCTGATTTCCCCCAAATCATATATTTCTGATTGTGAATGCATTTCTTCATATTGATCATAATATCTCAATGCAGGTTTCCCACATTAGCTTCTAGTTTTAGCGTAATCAAGCTTATGTTTTTTCCTAGTTGTTCATGGAAAGATTTTTGTCAGTGGGAGAGTGTGTGTACCCTTTCCTAACACCAGGACAGTTAAGGGGCTTCTTCACTTTCTGAAACATCATTTTGCTGTATTTCTGCAGAAGTTAGAGCTGGAAGTTGGATTTTCATCAGATTTAGCTCTGGAGTTGCGTGACTTGAGTGTCTAATCATACATGAGATGTAGTTAAAGCTTTTTTGCCACTGCTGAGACAGAAGGGTCTTTTCTGCCATGGAAATGTTACAGTGTCTTAGGGTGTGAATTCACCTTGTCTGCCAGTGAATGCATTAATAAAGCCATTTTATCTCTGCCTGGGCAGGCATTTTGGTGTCTTTCTATCAAATTTGGTGGAAATCAAATTCAAACACATTGGAAGAAAAGGTTCCTGCTAGACAAATCCTGCCCAGGTGCACATGCACACACACAGCCCTTAGTCAAGCAATGCCTTTCTTCATTGGGTGCTAAAAGTTGTACAACACAAGTAGAAAAGATGGAAAAATGAAAATTGCCATAAGTTTGCTTCACTGATGACTGCACACCCGAATGATCAGCAGTACTTTTTTTTTGCATTGCTGCAGTTGCCTAATCTCTATTTTCTCATTCTTTCCAAAACTCAGAAGGTTTTAAGAAAAGCTTTTGCAGAGAAAAATATGTCTTTCTAAGGAGGCTTGGCATGCTGGAAGCCAGAGACCATAGCCACTAGGTAGTGATGGTCCATTTTGCTTTTCTTATACAATTTGAAAGATGGTAAAAAATTTTCTAGGACAAAGATAGTATTAATTCAGGAGACCTTTCTTTTTGCATTAAGATCATTTTCAAAATCCTTCTGAGTAATAAATATATGGCACTTACCGTTGTGTGTTAAAGGCAAATAATTAAAAACCAAAAGAAGATGGATAATGAGAGTAACCAGAGTTTTTCTTTCTTTGTAGGTTATGGTGTCATGGCTGATGGAACTACTACCTATGTGAACGCATCTGTGTGCACTGTGAATTACCAGCCGCTTAATCCACCTATAGTTATTGACTTACCTACTCCGAGGAACACATGATTATAATGAGGATTTAAAGTTGTACCCAACACATTAGCAACTTTATATTGCTGGCTGAGAATCCCAACAGGGAACCATTCAACAAAAAAAAAGCAAAAACCTTCTTCTCTTTTTTCCCTGCTAGCTCTTCACAGATAAATTTTGAGTGACTAAAATGGATGAGGAACAAAGACATTTTGATGCCAGAAACAGATTAAAGACTTGAAATTTCACCATTAAAATATTTGTGAACTCAGAAAAGTGAATGCATTCCACATATATATATACACATATACATATATATATATCAAGTAGGGACTTTTGTATATACCGTACCTTATATTGGACTTATTAAAAGAAAAATGTCTTTCAAATGAGCGTTTCTTCAAGAAAGTTTGCAGTTTACACTTAAGCGTTTAGACTAGGATTTCCTCATTTCAGATGTTTCCCAGTAAGCTCTTGGTAAAAGAAAAATTATGTTAAATATGTTTTCCCTTAATTAACATGGCAAATATAAAAGATGGTGCATGAATGACCAGTCACAGGAGGAAAGCTATCACTTCAAGTCCTCCAGGTCTAAGTCTTTGCATCTATTCAAACCCAATGCAAGAGAGGCCCTAACTCACTGTACTGAAATTAAGTTTTACTACATCTGGCATTACAGATGGTAAGGGAAATGGTGCATATTGCTGGCATGCTGTAAACAGCTCAACATTCAAGAAGGGAGACTGTGTTAAGTGCAGTATAAACTCAGGAATTTGTAACCTGGCCTCACTTGTGAAAAAAAAAAAAGGATGACATTTCCCTTAAAAAACAACAAGAAATAATATAACTTTTCATGTGGTAAGGCGCTATGTGATTGTATGTAAAAAACAAAAAAAGCCCCAACCCCCCCCAATATTCAGTACAGATATTTAAAATAAAACACACTGGAACTACTGCTAATGGGACTTGCAGCCAATGCTGTGACTACTGGTTTGAAATTGGCACCAGTCAGAAGTGATTAAACATCACTGTGATCATTTCATCCTTGGGGAATGTTATGGATGTCAAGAGGTCATCCCAAGGTGGAGTTTGAGCATCCACTTGTGGGTAGCTATGTAGTAGAGTCAGTGTGATGAGTAACAAGTACACACCAATGGGTAGAGAGCAGGGGTTACCTCACAGAACCCATCATTGCTCTTTGTCTGCTCATGGACACTGCAGAGAGAGGCCCAAGACAAAATCATCAAGTTGAAATCCATCTATCCTGTTGCATGTGATGCCAGGCAAAGTGGGGGACATGTCGGGAGCTGGTTGGGATGGCCAACTGTTATAGGTGTTAAAGCTGCTGGGATTTCAGTCCCATCCTGGGCAGAAGCTTGAGAATTGATTACAAACCCACCAAAAAAAAGTACTTCAAACATGCCCATGGGTTTCTGCCTTGAACTAACAAGCCTTTTCATGTTCAAAGATCGTTTTGCCTTGATGAAATAATTTAACTGCTGTATTCTGAATGTGGACATTCTGAATTTGGGGCTGACAGCATCTAGCCATTGATCTTGTTCACACACAGCGGGCAGATCATCACACGACCAATACAGGGTTGTCTGCAGATGTGAACCCACATCTGGACACATGCATTGGATAATTGTGCATGTTAGTTTTTGCCTGACATATGGATGTAAATGTGAGCTTCATGTAACAGCTGCATGTACATTATATGCATACACAATTCAAAAGAGCTGTGTCACAAAACCAGGCTATGTCAGCCTCAGCTCTAAGCAAGGTGGGTAGAAACATTGCATAGTGCTGGCTTCCCATGAGCAGAAGCTCTTCCAGCTGCTGCTGGGAGCAGTGACATTCAAGACCAGTGACTACCCACCAGAAACCACCAAACCACCAGAAAACATGACAAATCACAGGTCTGTAATTTCTTCTAAACTGTTGGTTGACTTGGGGTCTAAAGTAAAGTGCTGTTTTTTCCTGAAACGAAACCCGGAATGATTGGTGATGCCTGCAACTATTTTTTGGGTGAAGAGTTCATGAGCGCATGAGTGGTCTGCCATGAATTCAGATGGGGCCACTTTTGTCAAAACTATTGGTGTAGAAATTGCAGGATCAACTCCTAAATCACCAAGGACTGAAATTCATAGCTGAATATGAACTCCTGCCTTCATTGGGAAGATGAGCAATAGCTTTGTAGTTAGAATAAAAGTGTTTTAGCTAGTCACAATTTAAGCGGATTGCAACAAATGTGGCAGGAAATTGGCTGTATGTTAGTCTGAAATGTTTACATTTGCTCACAGCACTTAAGAGACTGAAATGTTAAAAGAGGGGGAAGAGGTCCTTTTATTGGCCTCAACAAAATGTCTATGTCGACCATAAACTATTCTCTTAATACTAATTTTTCTAAGGTATCCTCAAAATACAGTGTATTTTTATGTGGAAAGGATACAAAAGCAGCCGTTACTTCAGAATACCATTTCAAGTACTTGAGGTATGAAGGCTTAAATATTATTTAATCATTCTGGCATAACTTGTTTGTTGTTGTAATTTTTGGTCAAGCATGTTAGACAAATAAAGTCTTAAAAAAAGAAAAACAAAAACAAAAACAAGAAAAAACAAGGCCTTTTTATATCCACCTCATGCATTCAGCTCCACGGGGGAAAGGCTGCCTGTCTTCTCCTGCTATAGGAGGCAGCCCGTGGGACACTGAAGTTATCCTGAAGAGTTGTAGATCAGCTGGGGGGTCAGCTGGCAGAGGGGCTGGGGTCGATGGGCAGAAGGTGCCCTACTCCATCTGCCAGCTTCAGGCCACCACATCTCCTGCAGAAGGCAGTGAGTTAGAAGTTGGGGTTGCAGAGAGAGGTGAAAATATTACCTGTTACTGGTAACTGATGTATTTGGGGGGGAATAATGCACGTGTGCCTATGAGGCAGGGAAAAGGTAATGGAGTGCTGCAGTGGAGTGGTGAAGCAGTTGGGAGCTGGGCTGTTGTCCTTAGGGAGTGGGTGGCAGCTGCGGGAAGGATGGTTTGTGCTCTGAGTTGAGTCTAAGGACACGAACCTCATGGAGAGGGAGATTAAGACAAGGTGACTATTATTTTTAGCTTGGTGAGCACAGCCAAGACCTAGGCTTCTTGCTTCTTCTTCATCTCTACCTCAGATTAGGGAAGCCATGAAAAGGAAGGTTTACACAAATGCAGCTTTGCAGTTGTCAGCTCCATTTAAATTCAGGGATGCTCTCTCAAGTCATTTCCTGCCCCACCTCCCCATAGCTGACCTTCACTGATATTTATCCAGGTAGCATCACTCTTGAAGGTGTGCTGATGTGTATCACTAATATGTGCATTCCCATCACCGGGCAGAACTGTTACTGAGATTAATTTCAGTTCATTTCAATGACGAATAGGGGAGATATCGCTGCATGTCAAGGAAGAAAAAAAAAAAAAGACAAGATTATTTTTACCTTGCTCAGTCACATACGGCCAAGTATGTGAAGTGTTCCTTGGCTAAAAGGAACGAGCAAGCTGGGATTTGGCATACGCCTGAGCAGCTGCCCTTTCTGAAGCAGTCCCCACCCACCACAGCTGTACCCCAGCCTGAGGGACTGGGTTCAAGCTTTCAGATGATGCAATCTGATAGCCCCTGAAGCCAGAGACTCCAAAACTAAAATGATCTTCAAGGACCCTGCTGCAAGGACCAAGGCTGGTGGCAGCAGCACACCGGGCTGGCCCTGCCAGGTGCTCCACCAGCAAGGTTGCTGCATGGAGAGATGGTGAAAACCTTCCCTGGGTGATGCATAGGAACAGAATGGGTGGGAAGATGCTCTGGCCTTGCTGCAGGAGGGACCCAAAGAGGGTAAGAAGTAGTTCATTTCTCCAATTGCTGATTGCTGCCAAAACCCAGCGTGAATGCTTCAGAGGAAGGAAGAACAAGACATTCCATAGGAAGCAATTTTTTGAATAATCTGCCCATGGGGATCTTTGCCCCCCTCACATTTATTCTTGTTTATATGAGAATTTCTCTCTTAAAAGCCCGTATTACTGCTCACTGCTAATGTAACTCACATATAGCAAATATAACTGCAAATGTTCTTTCAGGTACATTCCGGTCCCTTTCTTGCAAGTGTCTCTGCATCTGCAATTTTAGTGATATTATGGAACAGTGAGCTCCCCGGGTGATTATGCACAGTGCATTAGAACAACAGTATTTCGCTTATCCTTGTACGTGTGCTGCTGTTCAGGTTTATTGACTGTCCCTTTGTTCTCTTTTTATGTGAAAAGTGTAAATAGGAGTACTTATATGTACCTTCTTTGTGCCATTCATTATTTTGTATACTGCCATTATGTTGCTTTTTCCTCACTTCATCTAGAAATTAAAATAATTTCAATTCTAGCTAGACTCTATTTCTAACCCTCTTACTTTCCCATCTTGGAAATGCTCCCCTCCTCTCTTTCTGATGTGTCCTCTGGGAGTTGGTGAGAGGCAGCGATGCCGGCAGAGGACCTTCTCTTCCTTCCTAACTGAACATTTGGACACAGTTCTCTACTGCTTTCTCTCCTGATCTTTATCCAGTTCTGTTCTTCATTTGTTAAGGTTTTTTGCGGGTAATAGTATACAGTTGCAACCCCCTGTGAAGGACTATGTTGAGCTGCCCATGGCCCTAGATGGTTTTTTTCTCTTCAAGAGGTGACAGCTTATCTAGACTTGCCTGGTTTTCACAACCATCATCCCTTTCCTCCCATGAAGCCCTACCCAGGATGTGTCCATGGGGGGATCCTTTTCCCCCATTCTGGCCTGTTCCCCTGGCTTTGGTGGTGCCCTTGGCATTCCTCATCACCCCCAGTTCGACTTTGCTGATAGAGGCAGCTCATCTGCTGTGTGTGGTGAGCAGTTCTGGGCCTGGGGATGTTGCTGGGTGGGGAATGGAGCCATGTGACATTTGCCCAGTCCTCATCCCCTTCCTGGGGCTTTTCCTTGGCTAGAGTCTAACTCGTGACCCTTCTTTGCCTCTCAAAATAGCTCTTTATCTTATATTTGCTCGCACAGCTGGTGTTGTCCAGGGGGCACTGCTGCACAGGTAGGTGCAAATCTGGAATATTATGGGCTGTTGAGGTTGGTGGTACAAATATTTCCACAGAGGCCACTGGAGTGGTGGAAGTTGCCGCAAATGATCCTGGTTTGGCTTCCCCCAGCAAGTGCCCCTTTGTGCATGGGGGAATGGCTGGGGATAGCACAGTGTGTGCCCCAGTGGGGACCCTGCCTGCAGGTGTGTGGGGCCGAAGCCAACAGCGGGAGGTGGGTGAATCTGTCCACACCCCTGCACAATGCAGACAGCCCTAGTGTCATGTGCTGTGGGTTTCAGAGAGGTT
Organism: Chloroceryle amazona; assembly: GCA_027560015.1. Taxonomy (NCBI): domain Eukaryota; kingdom Metazoa; phylum Chordata; class Aves; order Coraciiformes; family Cerylidae; genus Chloroceryle; species Chloroceryle amazona. The sequence continues at coordinate 40,936 of JANHFX010012844.1, read as the reverse complement.
TGCCCCTGTCTTTTCGGGTTTCCATTCCAGACTGGTGGTGCTGCTGCTCCACCAAGACACAAGGGATGTGAAGAAGCAATGGTCAGGCTCCCAGCTGCTCAGTGCTGTGTCTCGCCTCTGGCGTTCTGGCAGAGGGCTTTGTGCAGACAGAAATACTCTCATCTGAGCTGTGTAATAACATGCCCTAGCAGGCTGCTGCTGCAGTGGGAAATCTCATAGACTCCTACAAACTTTACCTCCCATCATAATGGCCTGGGACAAAATTTCTAGAAATAACAAAGTTACACAGGATTAAGCAATTTAAGTGGAGTGGGCAATTAAACCCATATTTATATTTCTTCTACTCTTTTATAAGGCTGTTGCATGGTGCAGCCATTCTGATTGCATCTGTTACTTGATATTTTAAAATGAGTGGAGAGCTGCTTCACATGGATGTGTGCTGGCTGCCCACTACCTTTCTTTTGTCAACAACTCCTCAGCTTCCCATGGTCAGTCCTGTCCATTCCTGCCACTTAATGGCACTTGCAGTGGGGCTATCTGAGCAGCCACTTGTTGTGGGCACTCCTCCTCTGGATAACTATGATCTCCCCAGGGATGATGTGTGCCTTACACCATCTTTTTGATCCCACAGGCAGAGCCTGCCACCTTCCCTCTCAGCACCATCTCCAAGGATCTGCAACAAGACAAGGCTGGTGGAGAACAAGGGGCAGGCCATTCTACTTGGGGTGCGCGTAAGGACATCTCCCAGCATCACACTGAGTGTGTCCAGATGATGGGGTGTTTTCACTCTTCGGGGAGGGAAGAGCCCTGCTCCATTGGGAACAAATGCCAATCCCAGCCAGAGCAAAGGTGGCTCCTTGCGAGGGTGGCCAAGGTGAAAAACAGCAGAGCAGAGCAAACCTCCAGAGACATGTGCCTAGCAGGGTCCCCCAGCCTCCCAGCACTGGGGTCCCATCTATGAAACAGTGCAAACATTTAGCACCTCAATAATCTCATGGCCCATCCATGGTGCTCTGACCAGGTTTTCCACAGCTCATTCGCTTGCCAGGCAATGCAGCACCTCTGCCCTTGATTGCAGTCCTCTGTAGCCATGTACACAGGGAAGGAAGCCAAGGAGTCAAGAGAAGTAACTGCTTTGCACCTGCTGTCCCACCATTTCAGCCTGGGTGCCACTCACTGGGGAGTGATGGTTTACCCATACACCTTCAAAAGCACCTTCTTTCCCCATCTCTTGTGCTTTTAAAACAGTGTGTACATAATCGTGTCTATTGCTTGTTCAGAAAGAAATAATAACTCTAAAGTGCTACCTATCTGGTTCGTTTCAGCAGCTGCCTATAACAATAATTAATCATATGTATTAACATGCGGTCAAAGACTTGTCAAAACTGGAGCTCTCGAGCAGTAAACAGAGCTCATGCAATTAGAAGTCCCTGCTCTAAAAACACTTGAATTGATTCATTGTTCCTCCCCTCACGAAGGAAAGTCAGGGAAGTAATAAATCAAGAAAATCTAGACAAGGCACTCAGCAAACTCTGATGAAGACACTTGATCAGCTGCCTTTAGCTCAGTGTCAGTGTGTTGCACTGGAGTCAACGCTGTCTGAGCACCAGTTGTGTGACAGCTGTAACTGGTGAGCGCTTACTGATGCTGGGGCAAACTTGGAAACCCCGTGCTCTCTTCTAAGTTAAAAGTAGAGGATTTCTTAATTGCTTGTAATTCACCTGCTACTGATCACATGCCATTCCTTAAAATAAAAGTATAGAAACATTTTGTGCACAGATTTTAATCTAAATCTTTAATCAAGAATTTTCATCTGACCTTCTCAGCCCAGCTCCCAGGGTTGGGTAGACCAGAGGAGCAAAAGGTGCAGCTGACTTCAGTGGTCAGGAAAGGGTCCTTCCACCCCACGGTGAGCCCAGGATGCTGCAGCACAAGATGCCTGGCTCTCCTGGAACCTGGGAGTGCTTTGTTAAAGCAGCTCCTTTTAAGCTTCAGGAGAAAAAATAAATAAATAAAAATCAACATTTGCTAAAGGAATAAAAGAGAAAAGGACAACAGTGGCAGAAAAGGAACGGATCCTCCAAACTTTGAAGCTGGTGTTATCTATTAGAAACAACAAAAGTAACTCAAAGCTGGGAGACGGAAAGCAACAAAATGTATGAAAGCAAATGACTTGAATGGGGCTCTCAGAAGTGACGGTGACGTTTCATGCTCCCTTTTGGCTTCATTTCTGTTTCTGAGTGAAAAAGGAGAGAGTCCTTTAAAGAACAGTGCTGTCTCAGTAGTCTCCACACTGTGTTATTGAAAGCAGTTGTGTTGCAATTGTGGTGTTGTCTAAAAATCATCAGGAACTCACAGCCCACATGTAGAGTTGAAATAAGAAGGTGGTATGTGGGTTGTTTTGTTTGTTTTTTTTTTTTAATAAAGAAAAAAAAAAGAAGACTGTGTTTGTTCATTAAAAGATCCTTATGGATGTAAAAGACAGTTACTTCTGTTGACTCCCTTGGTGGCTTCACAGCAGCTTTTCCTTTCTTGTGTACATAGCTACAGAGGACTGCAAAGCTGTTCTCACAAGAAGAGGATGCTGATACCAGTGGGAGTTCAAAGCTGAGATGAATCCATGCAAGACTCTGTCAGAGGCCCAAGGTCCATGAATGTGGAAACCAACTTACTCTGTGAGGAGGAAAATGACCCAAGTCTGTTTTCCAAGTGGCTCAGTTTGAACCATCTGTGGTGGTACCCAACCCAAACTCCTGCTCTAAGCACATCCAGCCAGGTGGGCTGCTCAGGGCTCCTCCGGATGAGTCTCGAGCATCTACAAAGATGGAGAGTTCATTACCTCTCTGTGCCAGTGTTTACCATCCTAATGGTGTAAAATTATCCTCCAGGTAGAAGGAAAAGCTCATGCCACACATTCCCAAGGGAAGGCACATGCACTGGTCCCCATCCACAGTGTCCCCCAGCCCATGTGGCTATGTGGTGACATCCTACATGGTGGCTGGCTCAGAGTTAGCATGTGGCCTCCAGGAAGCTGACATCTCCATCTGACAGCCACAGCCATTCTAAAACTTAATGTACATGAGGAGACACAGCAAAACCCCAGAGTCTGCTGTTTTTCTTTCTTCTGCTCTGACGTCTTCTGTGCAACAACTTGATTTGCTTCAGTTGTTTTGGGAGAACAGAAAGAAAACCTGAGCTGAAGAAATGTGTGCTGGAAAATGTCTTGGTGCTACTAAAATCAGAAGTACAAGCACTGACCTCAGCAAAATAAGCATCTAAGTAAGTTTGAGCTGAGAGCATCCTCCTATAACCACGCCCTAAGTCTTACACAGTTTCTCAGGATGCCTTCAAGAGTAGCCATGTTCATCTCTGCACCGTGCCCTTTTCTAGCTGAGCTGGAGTGGTTTGGAGAGACACCCGCTGTGTTGAACCTTCACTTCTGGCCATGTGAGAGCAGCCTCTTTGCCAGTTGAAACACTCTGATCGTGTTTTAAAGGAACATCGTGCTCATTATGTCCGAATTTAGGACCCACTTGCACTTTATTTTTGTGGCTGTTTTCCAAGGGACATTTAAACTGACCCCGAGTCACCAGAGTTTTATCCCTGTAAGAGTCAGATGCTCAGCGTGCTGAGCTAGGTAGTTATTTGCAAACCACTACATTTTTGTTCAGATTTAGCTGGGTTACAGGACTTCAAATTCAGGAACTTAAGTTAAAAGCAAGCAAAAAGGTTTATTATTTGGGGAAGGATTTTGCTTCAGAAGTTGTTCAACTGATGATTGCCTTTGATAAGTTGTCTTCATTTAGCTATTTGTTCTATCACCCTGCTTCAGGAAGGGAATCAGGAAAAGGAAAGAACACCCATGGGATAAAGTAGAAACAGATTTAATAAAATAAAAACAAAATAATAATTTAATTCCCTAATATTAATACTAATACAAAATAAACAAAGTTATACTGGTGAGCTGTGCACTCTCAGCAGTGAATGCCCGATGTCAAGCACTGTGAGGACCACAATTTCACAGTCACAATGAATAGGAGAGGTGGCCTTGGGAGCAGAATGGTGAGCCATCAGAAGAGCCCATCCCCAGTAAACTTTCCAGTTTATAAGGAGTGTGACATTTATGGTGTGAAAAACTAGTGGCCAGCTCGGGTCAGCTGCCCTGGCTTTTCCTCCTCTGAGCACCTGGCTAACTCAAGCTGCCAAAGACCTTGATCACTATGGAGACCCGCATACCATGACTGGTCATGAATGAAAGCAAAGTGTATTGTCAGCTTTGCTCTCATCAAATCAAATGCTGCAAGCTTCTCAAAAATGCAGCTTTCCTGAATAGAAAACTGGGTCTAGGATTTTATCCTGGCAAAGTCAGGTCATAAGTAAATAAGGTACACAGCCTTAACTATTTCCACAAGAGAAGAATAAGAAATTTTATGTAGTGGGACAGTGAAATTCAGAGACCATCCCCTCACTGGGTACTGGGAAGAAGCAGAAAAAGACAAAGTCAGGGATCGTCTCCTGTTGTATGGAGGAGGAAGAAATATCCTCTGAGGGACAGGCTGGCACCAGAATGAAATCAAAAGACACTGCTGCACTGATTCATGATACAGCTTCATAAACATTACACTCCATAAGGGAACTGAAGGAGAGGGATGTCTGAGGTACTCTCTTGGAAGTAAATGAAGGAAATCAGAAGATGCATGGACCTCACAGTGAAAATGCTGCTTACCCAGGAGGTATAAGTTAAATAAGTGGGGGATTAGGATAACAGAAAAACTGCACAGTTTGGAAGAGCTCTTCTGCAGAAGACCAGGCTGTCTGGAGCTGCAAGAATGGATTTCAGTTGACAGAAGTGTGTGAAAAGAAGGGACCACCAAACCCTCAGACTGTACAATATCTTTGTGTTGGCAATGTATAACAAAGACTATGCTGTGCAGAAATTCATAAATTGGTTATGTATCAAGATTAAAAGCCCAGGTAATAAATGCAAGGAATAGAAATTGCTTGTTTAGAAACATGCATTAGAACTAGCTGATATTAATGAAACCTAATAGGATGACACATGACAGGAATGTTGATTAAGTTGTTTCTAATCTCTTTAGAAAACATCAACTTGACGAAAGGAAAATAAAACTGGCTCATGAGTATGAAGTGGTGATGCTGGCAGCCATGAAGTCAATCAACTGGAATATTTATTCATCCACAAAGCTTGTGGTGTCCCTCCATATGATACACACTTGACACCATTAAATACAACTGAGCTTTATGAGTCATGCCTATGGAGGATGACTACTACTTAAACACGTATCAGTAATGTCTGCAACATACCCCACACTCATCAGTTGGTTCTGGTATATAGAGGAGATTTCAGTCTGACAAAACCCCTGGGTGACAGTTTTTTGACAGAAAAGCTACTTCCAGCAGGACCAACATCTGTATCACATCTCATCTTGAGGAACATGGAGAACCGGTTCACAGGACAAGGACAGCTCGAGGTATCAACAGCCATGACTTTGATCACATCCACCACGTGAACATAAAAGGAGGAGACAGGAGAAGCCAGATAAACTGTCTTTCAAAAGGGCAATTTCACAAAGCCAAATACTAACAGTTCTGAGAAAAAAAATATTTGAGCAGGAAAATATATACATGGTATTTGCAAACTGTTTAAACAAGTTTGCCAAAGAAGAGTCCCAGAATCAGGAAAGACCCAAATTAGTTTCAAAATAAAACAACATCAAAACCCCATCTTGTTTTTGAGGGTAAATAAAAGCAGACTGGGGTTAAAAAAAAAATTATGATAAAAATCCAAAAGCAAAAGGGTGATTCATCAACAGTATTATTAAAAGAGGTGGAATTTTTAAATATATCTTTGCCATGTGCAGACAAAATGGCTAGGTGGTAGTGGGACATTACACGCTGCTGGTGACCAAGTACTTTTAAGCCTAGCAGTTCTCAAACAGCATGTTAAATACTAATTACTTTTTTTTTTTTTTTTAAATCAGAACTTCGTATTTGAGAAGTGGGCTGAGGAGCTTTTGAAACAGCTAATAATGAATTTTCAGACATGTTAGGACACGAGAGGAGGCTCAGCAGTCCAGGGAGAGCTGAAATTGTGCCAATGTTTTAAAAAGGTGAAGAGGATGGTCAAAGTGAGAGAGCGTTAGCTGACTTTGATTGCCAGAAAAAAGCAGTGATGGGATTGATTGTGCAAGGCTTGAGTAATAAAGAATTAAAAGGGGTTAATAAAATTAAATGCTAATCAAGGTGGGTTTAAGTAAAATGGATCTTCTCAAACTAATTTGATATCCTTTTAGGAGATTACAAGTTTGGATGACAAATGTAATAGTGTTAAGGTAATAGACTTCTGTAAGGCACATGACTTGGCACCATCACCTAGTATTTTGAGGAGGAAATAGGAATGATATAATTTCCACATGGCACACGTTAAATGAATTAAAAACCACCTAACAGATGCAATTAAATGAGGAATCGTCTTTAAGAGGCTATATGTTTTGTAGGGTCCTCCAGGTAGTAGTTCCTGTCTCAACATGATTTAACTGCTAGATCTTGACTGGGAAGCCTGGTCCCCCTCCCACCCCCCACCAAAAAAAAGGTGCTGCTGAAACTTTTTATAGGTGAACCAAGTGTTGGTCTTTAGGAGATACTGAATAGGATGGCTCAGAGATACATTTTGGTCTAGATTTTGGGTGTTTTTTTAGAAAATGAGGTACAGCAAATTGGTCTCTATTTCAGTATTGCTGTGGATGAAGTTGTATCCCTAAACACAAGGACACGGTCCAAAGTGACTTTGCCCTCAGGAGAAGAGCTCTACAAAAAAAAAGGATTTGGATATGGGTCTGGCTGGCAGAAAAAACCTGGTGTGCCCAGCCAGTGCCATGGCCAGAAGAGCAACTGCAGCAGTTGAGTGTGTAAAGCCATCAGAAAGAGGTTACACATCCTCTGCATTTGGCATCCCTACTGCTGAGATTTGAAAATGTCCCCATTTGGACAGCTCTGCCTCCAGCATGATTTTGAGAAGCTGGAATTGACAGCAGGAGGACCTATGGAAATGGGAAAAAGAATGGAAAATTTGCCCTAAGAGGTGAAAATCTTGCTGAAAAAAGAGGCTCAGGATGATTTCACCATGACCTTTATATAACTGCAGGTTGCACAAGCTGGAAGCTGCACAGAGGTAAAGTCATACCTGAAATAATCTTAAACATACAGATATAAGTATTCCTCGTATGTATATGGTGTTTTCTTTACAAGAAGTGTAATTAGCCACTAAAACAATATGTGAATGATTGTGCTGCTTCTTTGCAAATAGCAATTTTTAAATCAAGACTTTAATTTTTTTTCTGTATCGTCAGATAAAAATTAATTATGGGAATCTCATTCATTAAAAATAAACAAACAAATGAACAAACACCCATGTGAACCCTTAGAGCTAAACTTATTGGGCTTTGGATGAGGCCCTGCCTTAATTATGGGGAATTCTGCAAAATGACCAGTGGCCAGGGTGCTTCCACCCCTGTCGCCTCTCTGGGACTGTACAAACCACTGGAACTAAGAAAAATGCTCCTTTACCCAGAGCTGTCATTTCACATCCTGGCAGGCAATTAAAATGCAAATTAAAAATGTTAATTAGAACTGTTTCACCATCTATTCTAATGCACAAGATGGGAATTCTGTACAGTGCACTGAGAAAGACGTATTGTTCCTCAGGCAAAACCCTCCTGCCACTCTTGCTCTGGAGGTCTGATCCTGATCCTAAGCTCTGGGATAAATCCACTGAAGCCAGGGCAATCGCAGTACGCTGTTGATTTAACGAGATCAGAATGAAGCCCTGTAAAAATACAGTGAAAGAAGGTGTGAAAGAGTATTTACCCCACAATGAAACATCTGTGTTATACTATTTTAACTATTTCCCTCCCCCCCTTTTTTTTTTTTTTTTTTTAAATCAGTCAATTTTTGCATAGTGATAAAGTCTGACTGCTGATGTAAGGCTCAAACACACTGGACAGCAGCCTGGGGATAACCTTGTTTCAATGAGGCTTCCGTAGGAAGGTGCTCAGTTCCCGCACAGTACCAGACCTAGGCTTTTATAACAACAGCAGCTCTGTAAATGCACACCAGCAGCTCTCCTTTCCACCTTAAATATGCAGTTGCTCCACTAAGGCTTATCCCAATACACTCTGATGTTTAAGACAAATTTCTTCCCTTTCCTGCTTAAAATCTACCTACATCAAAGATGAAATCTGGATGCTCCCAGAGCTGTGATGAGGTTGTTTTTACAGATATTTGAGCAGCATGTTATACCTGCTTATTTGAAGATGATGATATTTGTATTGTTGCTGAGAATTCATGCCAAGCATAATTTTGGGGCATTGTGAAGGTATCATATTTGCATATTTTAAGTATTGATATAATACACAACTCTTTTTATGACTCTTTTCACAGCATAATAATGCTCTTTCCATTGTATGACAGCCTTTAGCATAGAAAAACTCAAAAACGGATGAAAATTATTTTTTTAGAAAACAGATACTTTTTTTAAAATCCAATTTTAATTTTCCCATGTTTGGAGCATCCATTATTGCTCATGACCTGCTTCCTATCATCCAGATAAAACCAGTAATTGCGCAGAGGTGTAGGCACTTCACACAGTAATGCCTTAATCAAAGAAATGATTGCATTCTGAAGAAGTTTATCATTTTTTTTCTGGAGTGCACTCTATTTGTAGCCTTGCAGGCTTTACATCAGTTGCTGATGTAGAAGATGGTCCATATGAATCCTTTCTTTCCTTTCTCTCCTGTCCGTCTGCTTAGCTCCAGTCCTCTCTCTGCCCTTCCCTACTTCTTCATCCTTTGAGCACAGAGACTCTATCGCTGCTCTTGCAGGCTCCGCTCCAAGCCCTAGGATAGAAATGGTACAGAGTTTACAAACCTCTTCTTTTCCTCCTCTGATTCTCAACTTTCATTTCTCTTGTCCTGTTTCCTCACACTTCTAGCAAAGAGCTTTTGTACTGTACCTTTTTGTCTTTCTGCAAAAGGGCTCTCCTGGAGCTCCTCCCCCCTCAAATCAGCCCCTGCTCCTTGGCAATGGCAGCAGGTTGGCCTCAGGGCAGGGGATTTGAAGAGGCCAAGTAGCTCAGGTGGGGTTGGGGATGTGCTAATGAGCAGCACATGGTACTGGTGAGCTCCATGTTTACAGGGGCTTCCATGTGAGAAAAGTCTCAGAGGAAAACTGGGGAGGAAGAGAATCCAGGGACAGATGCTATGTCTTCTTTTGCAGTCTGCTTCAATGTGAGCTTCACTTTCTGTGTCTTATTTTAGTTCTCTGGAAGCCCTTTGATCCTTGACTGGTGTGGGCTTTTTTGTGGAGTGGAGTCATAGCAGCTGGGGTTATGGTGACCTGGTCCTTCTGGGCAGGCTTCACTCTCCTTCAATTAGCTTATTCTGCTCTGGAGTGAAGGAATTGAAACTTCTAGCAATCTTAAAGCACTGCTGAAAGACCCCTTTTCCTTTAGCCTTAGCAAACCCTGTATCTCCAGCTCAGAAGAGACATGTAAGCTGTCGCAGGCACTGTGAGTTTTGGCGACAGAGCAACAGGGAAAGTCTGAGGCTGGGTGAAGGGGTCTGGCACTGTGCTTGAAGGGAACAGGTTGCTGTTCACAGCTGAGTTAACTCCCAGGAATCCATGTCTGCTGTTCTCTAGGCTTTGCTGGAGGGGCTGCTGAAGGCAAACGTCTCCCCTGATTACAGGGTGTGCTTGGCCTTCCTTCATGCCCCATGGGATGCCTGCCAGCATTCACTGGGATTAGCCTAGGTAAATGCTTGACATCCTCACACCACAATGTCAGGCACGAGGGCTGGGGGGCAGCCAGGAGGCCCTGTCCCAGCTCCTGTATGTGAGGGTCAATGTCTCCCTTCCCAATACCACTGGTAGAACCCGCAGGGAGTGAGGCAAGAGACCTTGATTAATTTAAGGTGCTTTTCTCTACTAAAAAGAGCTGGGTCTGTGGGTAACAGCCAGTGACAGCTCCCTGCAGCTTGATGGCTGTCACTTGCTGCTGCTGTGTTTTGGTGGCAGCTGATGCCAGCTCGCAGGGAGCACTGGCAGAGACCTGTGCTGCTAAAATCCCTCTGAGGTGTTGTGCTGCTGTCCCTGGGGATGACAGAGCAAATGGCAGTCCTGCTGGAGTGGGCATGGGGTCACTGTCCTCCACTTGGAAAGGGAATTGCTGAGATTTACACTGATATTTTTATTTTCATAACCACCTCAGCTTTGCCTCAGTATTTACATAGAGCAGCAGGAGATCATTACCCTGGGATAATGTTCAAGCCCACGGACATTATCTGCCTCACACTGGAAACACAGGGAATCTCTGCCAGCCCCTCCTGGCTGGGTGGCTGACCCTTGGTTAGGGGGAGGTGCTATAAAGAATAAAGTTCTTTTCTATTACAAAGTTTATCCATCAAGTAGTTTGCAATTTTAATATGAGAAATTACCTAGGTTATTTCAAGATGCTAGCAGGTGTCATTCAATTTGGGTTGGCTGCTTTGGTTGGTTTTGAAGTCTGATAAACAGTTGGTGAGTGCCGTCCCTGCCTTTAAGAACTCACTAAAAAAGACAGCGTGATTTGATTTGCTCGTACAACAAAAAGATTGTTCTTTAATCCCTTTGGAATTGTTGGATTTGGTACTCCTGCCAGCTGATCTAATGAAAAATCCTCCAGCAGCGTACGTTGGGGAAACCCAGAGACATCCATCCTCCTGCCTCTCCTGAAGATGGTGGGTATCTTGGAAAATGGTGTAGCAAGGGACAAACCCTCTGCATCCCTTTGTGAAACACAGTAGCTGTGCTCTGTGCCAGAAAGCAACGCGGGGATGGACGTCTTACTGCATTTGATATAAAATGGGACCAAATTCTCAAGTAGGAGGTACAGGAGCTTTTGAAAAAATTAGAGAAAACAAACAAACCCCCCAAACACTACCTAGTAATCATTTAAGTGCTGGGGTTTGTTTATTTGGTTTTGTTTGTTTGTTTGTTTTGTTTTGTTTTTTGTCTTGGTTAGCTCAGTACAGGGAAATCCACTATTTTAAAGGTGTAAAGTAATGTTTTTGTTATAATATTAGGTACTCCAAATACCAATTAATTATTTAAGATGAATTTTTAATTCTGTACATAAATTGTATGAAATAATAACAGAAATTAAGTTAGGCATAATGCACCAAGAAGTAATTTCAGAGACTTACAGATAACCATCAGCTTTGGAAAGAAGTCTAGCAAGCCTTTTTTTACATTACTATCTCAAATATACCCAATTTCAAATGTATTTATTTTATAATGGAGTAGAAATTACACAAATCTTGGAAGCTAAAAGAGAAACAATGCAGAACATCCAACCTGAAGCCTCCCCAGTGCTTTTTACTCAAAACCTTCAAAGTGTCTCCTGAAAAGCTTCAAGTGCAAGGAAACATTTTATCAGAGGAAAAGCATGCATTAAAATATTCTGCACTGGGAATCTTTCAGATTCATCACAATGGTTCACACTTTCAGTAGAAATAATGAGAAAAACAAGATTACCTTCCTCTAGTCTTTTCCATTCCAAAGCCTACCTTTAATATATAAGTTTTTGTGTTTGTACACCTATAACTTTTTTTTCTCTCTGTCTCTTTTGTTTTGTCTTTTAAATTTTTGTTGTTATCTTTATGTGTTACTTGGGATAAAGAAGCGTACAGATCAGTTCAGGTGATGAGCTCAAGGCCCTTTGGTGTACCAAGAAACCAGACAGTGAAATATTGATCTAACAGTTCTTTAGAGCAGGTAAGTGTTGCTATAATCCCCAGAATCAGGCTCTGATGACTGTATTATCCTTTAATTATCACAAGAGTTCAACAGTCAATTATCTTTTAATTTCCTTGCTGAGATTTAAGTACCTCACAAGGCACTCAGAATTTTCTAAAACTAAGAAATCTAGCCAGAGATTTTAAATGCAGTTTACTATTTATTGTGTGTGTGTAGATAGATACAGTATCCTTAAAAAAATAAACCTCATGGCTAACACTGGGAATATTTCTCTGCAGATAAGAAGCCAATGCATATTGGGAAAATAGATTCTTTTCTAACCTGTGCTGAAGGGTGTAGAAGAACAGCTGTAACAGAGAAAAGTGTGGTGTCCAGACACAGTTTCAGTGGCTGGTCTATCTGAATGTGTTTTGACAATACACGCCTGGTGCTGTAAGTAGTGGAAGAAAGATGCACCAAGAAATAGGATGATTTTTTTTGAATAACTAAGGCTAACATATTAGAAGGAATACATTTGGAAAATAACAATTGAGGAAATTCAATAGTAGGTCTTCTAAACCTTTTTTACTGAAGTTGAGTATGTCATTAGTAAAATGCATAAAATTAAAAAATAATTTCCTTAAAAGAATTACTTTTGAAGACATCTTAAGAAGCATTATTTGACAATGTTAATTGTTGTTTTTTTCTTTTTTTGATAAATGGATTATGCAAAACTAATTTCCTCACTGTGTAGATTTAATCCACAACACAGGACCACTGACAGAATGTTAAAGTATTTTGAGTTTTCTAATGAATAGATACAAAGAAGACATACTCAATTAATTTATTAGCTTGAAATTTGAAATTATAAACCAGTCACTGTCTTTATCTAGAGTTTCCTGCATTGACCAAATGCTACTGTATAAATGCCTGTAGAAAATCATTATAGGATATTTTTGAAGACAAAGTTTTATCATACTATTCCAAAATGTTGAAGATCTCCTCTTCCATTAAGTTGTACTCATGAAGAACCTACACAAGACAGAGATAACTTTAAAATTTATCCCAGTGCTTTGGGTGAGCAAGAAGTAAAGACATTTTATCTTCCTAAAATTTCTTTACAATGTAAGTTGATGATTCAGCTTCAGTCTGTCTTAGGTTTCTCAGAATAATAAAAAAAACAAATCTTTCTTTATTCTCTCTTACTCTTCCCATGCTAATACTGGCTCCCTGGAGTGTCTGTCTGAAACCCTGTGCATGCAGGGGTTTTGTCCGCGCTTGCCTGAGGGAGTGTTGGGAAATGGGTAGCACCCATGTGCATAGAAGCTAATTTACAAAAATAAATGTTTTAAGAGGCTTTTGCTACTATCTTGAGATAAGATGAAGAGGTGGAGTATCTTGCTTTCTATCCTCTTTGGGTGATTTGCAGCCATTGTGTCTGGAGAAACAGAAGGAATAATCCAGTAGCTCCAACCATGCAAACCCTGGGTATATAACAATGCTCACAATGTACTTGGTGCTTTTAATTTCCATGGTACAAATGCTCAGCTTGTACACATGCCTTCCTAACACCTGAGTGAGAACCCAACCAGAACAAGACACAGCTGGTTCACCTGATGCTAAAAGCCAGGTTAAATACCTGCAGCTTTCAAAGATTTCACCCAGTGTGTTTTTCAGCACTTCAATAGTTTTAAATGTTCTTAGTGCCTTGACAGGACAGAAAACAGTGCATTAATTTCTGAAGATAAGTTGCAGTTTTAGATGCACTTGGAAATTTAAACCCGTGGTATGCCCTTGTGTGCTATCCCAGTTGTCATTTGGTTTCTGGCAAACTCAGGTTAGCCTGCCCCTTTCCCTCTTAACAGCTCAGTAACAGAAATCACTAATGACCCCGTGCAGATAGTACAGCCATAAATAGTAGTATTATTGAAGTTAGTAGAGAGCTAATTTCCCTGTTTCAGTAAATTAAGTTACCTAGGAGATAAAGGGATCTGTACCTCCACAAATCACTTGATATCTTGTCAAACAGCAGATTAACACCTTTGTGGTAGGATTTTGGAATTGGGGATTGCTTCTTGATCTAGATACATGAAGTGTTTATTTTTTGGTTGTGGGTTTGTTGTGGAATAATTATTTTATTTTTTTTTTTGGCTAGCTTATATAATGTTGGAAGCTTGATTTGAAAGTTGTTAACATTGCTTTAAGTAGAAATGGTCACCATCACGCGTCGTAGAGGAAAATGACAACTTGAAATCAAATGCAAAGGAGCCTGATCTTCATTCCTTCTCCCCTGAGCCTGATCTTCTGAGGCAGTGCCCAAGCAATCAGAAAGCTGCAGTGATAGACAAGGAGCCTCAGGCATGAGGATCTCTCATAGATGCATCGTGCTCCTCAGCCTTTGTGGAGGATCAGTCAGGAACTCCGGTTTCAGCTCTGTGTCAGTGCCAGGGCATATCACATTCCCAACAGTCCTAAATAAGTAAAGATTTAAAAGAGCATTTCTGTGACTTGTATAATTGAACATGTTTCTATCTACTAGGCAACAAGCTGGTTTCCTGGAGCTCCAGGAAAAGGGGAGTGTCAGAAGCACATCCTAACGTTGCTTATTGCAACCAACCGTTTGCTTGATCGTATTTTGAAGTAGTAGCAACTCCAGGGGGTGTCTTAATGCATGCAGTGTTAAATGGGTTCAGGGCCACACTCAACTCTTTTTTCCTTGCAATTGAATAGTAAATATTCAGAACAGACTCCAGTACTAATAGAGGTTATTACTTCTAGTTAAAACAATATCCACAATTTTGCAATGGCTCCTTTTGTAATGGATCCTTTGCAGAAGGATGTAGCTGAAGAATCACAGATATCCAGAACACACAGGTGTGTATTTGCTGTTTGAGGAGGTTCCTTTCCTAGTACAAAAAGATGCTGCACAGAGAAGAGCAAACAGAAAAACCAGAAACAGAAACTCTCAAATGGGGATTACTTGAGTCAGTTCCATGTTTAGAAAGGCCCACACCAGCTGGAGGGTTGCAGGATCCTGCAGCTGTTGCAGTGCCTGCAGGGAGACCTACCTAGGTCTCCAGAAGCTGTGCTTCTATTTCCTTCCCATGTGCTTGTGAAAGATCTGCATTTAAACTTTGACTGCTGAGGTTTTTCCTCTGTTTTATCTATTCAGGACCCCACTAAGACCTCAGACCTCAAAAAAGTGTAATTACATGTGGAGAAAGATTTCTGTGAGTAATGGTTAGAGCTGAAGTCAGAGAGGAGCCAGTATGATTTTGTACACTGTAGTTCAGTATCATTTTTCAGAAAATTTTCAGTCAGGAAGCTTTGATTAGACAACTGCAATTTTCTGATTATTATTTTCTAAACACAGCTTACTTGCCTGACATCTGAAGTATTTAACAGTCCAGTACAACTTTCATCATAGGATGTTAGAGTTTGCTTCATTGGTCTCCAGCAGTGCAGGATCTGGGGCTGAATTCTCAGCATTGCACCGAAGAACGATGTGGTTTGTGGTCCAGGAAGGACTCTGCTAACGAAGTTGGATGAGACTCTCACTAACAATGTCCTGATCACAACTGGGCAGAGGAAAGGGCGGTTGGACTGTAATGCTGCCTTCATCTGTGACTGGCGGCTGAATACTTGTTTACAAATTACTGCAAGCTACTGTTTACACAAGATTATTTTAACCTATAATGTTTTGATATTCTTGGGAAGTGCAGATGGTATATTTATTTAAACACTGTCAAAGCCCTCACTTTTTATCATTTGAAATGGATTCTGAAGTCAATGTTACTTCTGCTCATATCTCAGTGTTTTCACATGTATTATGCTTGCACTCTTTCAACTCCCTCTTTCAGTCATTTTTAATTCTCTGTAGTGTTCATTTTTCAGAGTGAAATTTCTGCTTGAAAGTGACTGAATGCATAAGCCAACTGTGGGGGCATTATGGTATTTAAGAAAAAACAAAACCTCACTGTACCTATAATACCTTGTAACCAGGTTTTTGGACCTTTCTGTGGTTCCACAGCTGGACCATAGGGTTGATGCGATGTCCAATAATAGGACAAGGGGCAATGGGTGCAAATTGGACTATAGGAGATTCCAAAGAAATTTAAGGAAAAACTTCTTCATGGTGAGGGTGACAGAGCAGTGGAAGAGGCTGCCCATGGAGGTTGTGGGGCGTCCTACTCTGGAGACATTTAAACCCCCCCAGATGTGTGCCTGTAAGACCTGCTCTGGGTGGTTCTTCTCTGGCAGGGGTGTTGGACTACATGATTTTTTGAGGTCCCTTCCAACCCTTAACAGTCTGTGATTCTGTGATTTCCCTTGGGACATGTTGTGGCTGGTTGTCTTAGCCTGGCTACACCTGTTACATTGGTGTATCCTGAACACTTGTGAAACCCAGAACTAATCACTAAGGCAAAATTAATTTCACTTGTACAAAGCTTTAACACTGGAGTGACTTTTCCCGAGGTCAGCAAGCCCCAATGCACCTGCAGGCTTTGGATCTGTTCTATTACCTTTTTTACCCCCAGAAGAGGTTTAGGTTGGACATTAGGAAAAACTTCTTAAGTGAAAGGGTTGTTAAGCACAGGAATGGGAGTCATAGCTCTCCATCCCTGGAGGTATTTAAAAGACATGTAAATGAGGTGCTTTGGGATATGGTTTAGTGGTGTGATTGGCAGTGTTAGGTTTGTGGTTGGAAAAGACATTTAAGAACATCAAATCCAACTGAAACTAATCTATGATCTCTGGCTCAGCTTCCCCCTATACTCTCCTGGTATTTATTACTGTAATTGGGTGCCAGTTGCACGTGTCACTGGAGTCTCTGCAAACATCTCATTGTGAAGGAAATACACAGCTGACTTTATGCATCTGCTACGTGGACAAAGACGCCACACACTGTAAGGTGCCTGAGGGGCAGCTGCACTATCTTGCTGTATCCTTGGGGAAACCTTCTGACAGATATGTAGCTAAGAAATGAGTGGCTACACAAATAATGCAGTTTCCAACCCAAAGTACTGAATACCCCTGGGGGCTGAAATGACGGGAAGAACACTTTATGGTGACTGCAACTTGGGTTATTTTCATTCCTCAGAGCCTGGATGCTTCTTCCATGAATCACAGAATCATTAGGGTTGGAAAGGACCTCTAGGATCATCACGTCCAACCTTCATCCTAATGTCTATCCATCCATTAGACCATAGCCTCAAGTTCTACATCCACTCATTTTTTAAACCCCTCCAGGGATGGTGACTTCACTGTCTCCCTGGGCAACCTGTTCCAGTGCCCAACCACTCTCTCAGGGAAGAATTTCTTCCTAATATCCAATCTAAACCTCCCCTGATGCAACTTGAGGCCATTTCCTCTCGTTTTATCACGAGCAATTTGGGAGAAGAGACCAACACCAGCCTCACTACAACCTCACCTCCTTTCAGGTAGCTGTAGAGAGTAATATGGTTTCCTTTCAGTCTCCTCTTCTCCAGACTAAACAACCCCAGTTCCCTCAGCCTCTCCTCATCAGCCAGGCTTTCCAGACCCCTCACCAGCTTCACTGCCCTTCTCTGGACCCGCTCCAGCACCTCAATGTGCTTCTTAAGAAAGCCTAGGCCATTGATTCTCTCAGGCTTTTGAGAAAGAGAAGGAATTGTGCCTGCCACCATAAGAAAAGGTTTTGCGTTATTTTCTTAAGTTTCTTTTGATGTGTATTGTACACTTAGTAGATGGGATGGACTGAGCAATCTATGAGGAAATTTCACGCTGAATATTACTTTATGCAAGGTGCCCAGAACATGGACTGAGACCTTTGTTATTTTTTCTGACTAGAATAAATAAAAATGATTTGAGACAACTATATAGGGACTTAAAAATTACTGCTTTATCCAGTCCAGAGTACTGGGATGGAGTTTTACAGCACCGAGTTTGTGTATAAAAGAAACATCATGAAAGACAATTAAGTTCTTTGATGCAAAACTTAATAGTTTTACCTTACTCTTCCTACTGGTAGTGAATACATGATCATTCCTAATGATACTCTCTTCATACCTTGGTAGCAATCTGTTCGTGCCACATCTGAAAACAGTTCAGTAATGTAATTTCTCTATAAAATGTGGCTACTAACCATATCTAAACTAATTAGGCACAGTCAGAAAGAGCCTAAAAACATAGCAGGCTCACTGAATGAGCAGATTTGGAATTTGGCACTGTTCCTACTGCATAACTTGATTGGGATGCTATTGCTGATGCCTTCACTCTGGGGCCACGGGAGCCAGATTCCTCTGTCTCTGCTGATCTTTTCTGCCCTAAAGCAGTACTGTGGGCAGAGAGGAACAGCCTGGCCATAGCTATTTTGCTGAGGCTCTTCTGTCTCTTCACTGCAGCTGGGGGAGTTGGTATGTGTGGCAGGGAGAGCTGCAAGGGTGCAGTGTGTGCTCACCGGTCCTGGCTACTAGATGGTTTTTGTGATTGTTAACAGCAATGCAAGTGAGAGCTCCCTCTGGGCTTTTCTTACGGTGCAGAGTGTGAAGCCAGAGGCACAGCCGGCTGACAAGTCAGGACCACCCTAAGACACATCCCATGCATTTTTTTATTTCTAGCTTGATTTTTATTTACTTCAACAAAAGGTCTTAAACCATCAGTTCCTGTGTTTTCTATTTGGAATTATTATCCATATTTTAGGAAATTGGGCCAACTTACCATGTAACCTGGGTACACAGAGCATGATCCCAAGGGACTAAATCTTCCAACTAAATGAGATACCAAATGAATACTAGGCAACTAGCATCTATGGGATTAAATAAGAGAAAGGAAATTCTCTGCATAAAGCATCTGTAGATGCAGGCCATGAAATATCCTGTCAGTACCACAGAAACTGAAAAAAAACCCTTATCCTTTTGATTTTTATGAGCTTTGTACCTGCTTGCTTTTGTGGCTTCAGTACAATCACCTTCTGTAGCAGTGAGCTTTTCTGTAGTTTTAATAACGACACAACTCTGAAGGAAGTCAAAGTACGCAAATCTTCCATTTTTCTTGAAATCATATTTTGTTGTTGTTTGGTTAATTTCCCCTTCACTTAAATCCAAACTGAACTTTTCCACTATATCTGAAATGCAAAGAAGCAATATTCATTTCATCATTCTTAAAAATGGCCAGCTGTCCTGTTCACAAGTTTTACCAGTGTTATGATGACGGGCCATCAGCTGCAGTGACTGCTGTGTGTGTTATGCTGATAGTGCTCTATGCAGGTGTAAGCATATACCTATACTTATGGGGTGGTTGTTCACGTTTTACAGGGTTTCAGGGGGCTGCTAACATGTCATTCTGATTTTAAATGCACAAGAAGTACTCCTTGACATTAAAGGAGATAAGAGAGCTGGTAAGCTAATATGTTTTTAAGCCAGGACTTTACATTTGATTATACAAGCATGCACTGTCTTATCACACATGCAAATGTCCTAACAAAGGCACAGAAAATCCTCTCTCTACAAGAGAACACAACAGAAGAGTAGTGTAGCCCACATCTTCTAAGAGTAGAAGCCAGGGTCCTTTCAAATCAGCAGGCTTCAGTCACTGACACCGGTGCAACCAGAAGTACACACAAACTCACAATGAAAAGACTGGTGAATCTATTTTCTGAAATATCCCCAGGCACAGAAAAGGTCGTGTTTTGGGAATGTGATGAGAAACTGCTATGCATGTCATAAGTACCCATAAGCAAAGCCATCACTCCTTTTTTTGAGGAGTAGCTCATTCTGAATAGCCACGTGAATTAATTGCACTCCACGTCGTTCTACTCTGCGATAGCAACGTGGTACCTGGAGCTATCATGCCACTTGCCACATCACACCTGGATGTCACTTACTAGAGGACAAATGTTCCTATGCCTGGGATAGCAGAAAGAAAACAGAATGCTTCTGAGAATGAACAAAGCACTTTTCAGATGATAACAAACCTAGGCAGTCTAACACTGGGATTTCGCCTAGCTTGCTGTCACCTTGCTCTTTGTACACTTTCAATATGCCTTTCCAGGAATATTGGATCTTCTTTCTAATCTTATTTTCTATTGTGAAATTAAGGACGGGCACAGAACAAGTTGTTGTCGTCTGAGGGTGACTGGATGCTGGTATCTAAAAGCAAGAGATAATGGTTATTTTTTTTCTATTGAGTTTTAGTGGTCATGTAGACAAACCACCAGGTCACAAATCCAGTTTCTGATCTTCCAGATTTGAGATTAATGTACCATTTGAGCCACTTCTAAGGCCGATTTCAATTTGGTCTGCAAAACTGTAGGTAAAAATGTGAGAACACTCTTAGTATCAAAATAACATTATTGATACTTAATTGGCCTTGAGCATTTTTTCTTAATTTGGCTTGATCTGTAAATAACATATAGTTTCTCCAGGCTGTTTTTCATTAAACAACAGCTACTATGTTTAAAAAAAAAGCCTTAGACCAAACAGTAATCAGTGCAGAGTCACTGAATTAGAAATAATATTGCTTTGATTTGCTACTGGGAGGATTCTGCTCTGCAGTGGTCCTATGAATAACCACAGAAGGAGTAATGTGAGAAGACCCTGGTGCTCAGTGTCTTTTTGACTGCTGCCTCAGCAGGACTGTGGATGAGCTGGAAGCAAAGCCTCAGCCTACTACTGTACGATACGTGCACGAGGGGTATTTATGCTTCCAGATCCAAATAATATAATCTCATATTTAGTGAGATTTCCCAGTGCTCCCTTGAGGGTCTCACTGGTGCAGACTTGCTGAGGCCTCATCTTTCCATGCTATGAATGCTGCAGGAACATCCATCCTGATCAGTGTTCAGGCTGGCTGGGGCTTTTCTAACAGCCGTAGCTTTGGGGAGACTGATGTTATGTTCCCATTGTCTTCTGCTGCCCAATCTAGCATTCAGAGACAGTAACAAAGAATTTTCCATTTCTTTCTCTGGGAACTGGATCAAAGCACGAAGGATGTGTGTAGCTAATTGTCTGGGCTTTTCAGGAAAGAACCTATAGCTAACGCAATTATCGAGCTATCAATGGGCCACTGCTTAGATTTACCAGCCCTGATAAATTGTTTGCATCTTTAATTTGCTTAATCTATTATTTCTTTTTCAGTAGTAAACATTTCCATGTAGAAGCAGTCAGAAGATCCAGTTATGTTCCAGGCAAGGAATAATTCTAAATATTTTCTTTTTTTGCTGTAAGTTTGGTTGTATCTAAAGAATGTGGAATAGGTAGATGCAGCTCCACAAGTATGATATTTATTTTTTTCTACCTTGCCTTTCTGTGAAATCTAGCACTATGGAAAGATGGCAACATGGCAGTAGAGAGGACCAAAGAGCATTATGGACATGAAGTATAGGTATGGATGCAAAAATGAAGCAAAATACAGCATTGCTAATCCATTTCTCTTACATCTCTCAGATCCCTGGCCTTCACGGCAAGTCTATCAGTTTGATTCTCAGGAATTGACAGCTGTAATTGGGTATCTACCAGAAAGCAGGCAAGACCATCAGTCTGGTTTAGGACAGGCCAGCAAAGACTTATCCGAAAATTGCAGCTGCCAGTCCTGCCTAGTTTGGTCAGATGACCACAGATAAGCTGGTTTTGCAGCTATTGGGTCTTTGTTCTCAGAAATCTGATTGTGCTTAAACAAAGACATTTTATTTGCTGTACAGATCTGACGGATATGTGCATGGTACCAGCAGGGTATGCGAGCAGCCTAAATTGACACTTCCTAAGATCTGTAATGCTAGGTCTACTGTTAACTCCAACAATCCAGAACTTTTGAGAATCATTGGGAAGGAATTATGTTTCTGTTTGTAATAAAATCCAGAGCAAAAAGGAAATGTCAGACATGCAGCACATTTCTAAGCAATAAACCCTTGTGAATACGCCAATATCCTTTGACTCTAGTGGAGTTACTGTCTGGCACAGATTTTGTCATTCTAACCTTGTTTTGCAAATTACCTAGTTTGCTTATTGACAGATGGTTGTGCCTGATTTCATGGGCAATCAATAGGAATACCTTCACTGAGGTCCACAGTTGTTATTTTCAGCCTGTGCACAGAAATCAAAATCCAGAAAATTCATAAATCAATCACACGCTCTTTTGTCCTATTAGAGAAGATGGTATCTTGAGACGTTCAGGCTGAGAAGACGTATGAGCACTGCACAGCACAGGTTGCTGGCTTGGCAGAAGTTGCAGAACTAGTTGCACTGGGAGTGCTTGATGGCATCATTACAAGTTTTGAGCTGAACTTCAAAAAGTGCTGATACTTCAGCTGTCCACCAGATCTGACTTCCACTGTGTTCCAAAGATTTTCAAACTAAGGAAGAAGCAAGATGACTTTTGTAAATGCTAGTCTTACAACAACAGAATCCCCTTATGTACTGAGTATTATGACAAAACATATAAAAAGAAAGGGACAGGATGCCTTAGAACAGAAGGAAACCTAGGGCCTACCTTATTAAAAAAAAAAATAAATAAATCACAGCTTCTCTACAGCAGCCTGCATATAGCCAGGAAAACTATGAAAAAAGATTTCTGCAGGACATTTTTTAATTGAATTGGGCCCTTAGTGTGCTGTTTAAACTACTAAACCCTGTGATTAGACACAGTGATTGAGCTGCAATATAGAATAATGCTTTAACATGAGAAGTAAATCAAATACATCGTGCACCTGTATCCTTGCTAAGTACCATTGAGACAAATTTCTCATGCTACCACCATCTCAGGAGGCCATTAAGGTTCCACAGTTATTGTATTTGCATCAACAAATTATTTCATCCTGAGGGCAAATATGAATCAGCACAAAAGAACATAGAAGGAAATCTTTACGGGCTTTGGAATCACGTATAGTTGTGATGTATGGCCAGGAATCATACCTCTACAGTAGAACCAGAAGACCTGGGGGCAGGTGCTGATACCCTTACTTCTGGTGCTCATGGAGGTCCGTGTAGCTGATTGGCCTGGCACAGGGCAGGTAGCCCACCCTCTGGGCTATGGCTGGAATCATAAGGATAAAGCTGGAATGACTTCCTGCTGAAGAGCTCTTTGTTCAGTGAGTAGCTGGACTGAATTAAATGGGACGACTCGTGATATAAGCTACTAATCAAAGCAAGGATTATCACAGCCTGCCCTTAAATGAGCTGCACTCATTTTGCAAGTGTTTCAAGAGTCATCAGTATGCTTTTTTAGGGTCTTCATTATTGATTTTTAATATAAATCTAATTGGGAACCTCAGATTGCTTTTGATTTGATCTTTTTAAGCAGAGACTTAAACCCTAAAGGAAACTAGTCACCTCTTTGATGCATGTGCCAAGTTGCAGTCAGACTTCAAAGGGCAAGGGATACATTTTGAATTTCCTTTCAACTTTCCCCCATTGGCCTGGCTGCTACCACATTATGAATTATAAACAATTCTATTTTGCACTTGTGATTACACTTCACACTTCATATAGGGATCTCAAAGTGTATTACAAACTTCAATTAAATAGAACAATACCCTGATGAGCTGGGTTTGCTATAGTTAGAAACTATTTCAACACCCGATGAAGTTCAGCCATTTGGGGGATTGCAGATAGTTCAAGCAAGTCAAGGGAGTTCAAGCAGAGGAGGAAAGTGTCTGTGCTAAAAAGAGGGATGTCAGTTGGCAAGATATTAATCAACACCTTCCTTGCAGTGTGTTTACCATCCTCAGCCTTAGGAAAAAGGTCACGGTATCAGAAATTCAGAAGACCAAGAAGCCAAACTTCAGGAAGAAATTCTTCATCCACTACTCAATGCAGACTCCAGCTGAGCCTTGCTAATAGCAAACAGTAAGTGGCCATCATCCAGAAAAGGCTAAAAGAAGACATTTTCTGTGAAGCCATCCAGACTATGACAATTAGTAACACTCCATAACAACTCTGAGCAGCAACAACAGCCAGAACGACAGGGGTTTGGATTAGTAGTGGCAAACCCTGTCCTCATATTGGAAGGCTCTCCTGGGGCATCTTCATATAGATATACGTAGGCATATCTTGGAGAGGCCTGTCAAAATCAAAATATCTCTGGAGATGTAGGGCTCGAGTCTTGCTCACACAGAGGCTGCTGCTTATATAAATGAGGCTCCTCAGGCCTGCTTCTCGTTGCTATTATGGATGACAGTTTCTAGCCAGATTTTTTTCTTCACTTGTCTGAGATTCTTTTAAGTATAAAATAGCTCCTGTGTCTCTGCTTCTTCTTGAGTGTAAAATAGACAGGATCTAGTCTGGAGGACTCTTCAGCTGGAGATGCCTGCCTTCCTGCTTCCAAAAAAGAAAAAAAAAAAGAGATTTTTCACAGCTCAGGAAGGCGTGTAGTTTTCTGCCTCAGCCAGGGCTCAGCGATGAGCGCTTCTGCTCAGTGGCTCACAGGGATGAGGAAAGAGTATCACCACATTTGCATTTTTGTTTTCACCTCATGTTGAGGCTCCAGGTTCAGATCTGGCACTTGCACTTGGTACTTCCCCAGGAGTGTGGCAACCAGGCATAGAGCACACAGGCCATTTTGGTTTTCTCTGCTGTTGTCAAGAGGGAAGGGGTAATTTTATGGTGTTTTTTTTCAGTGCTTTCATCTGCAACTTTACACACGCATAGCAGCACATGATAACATGGCAGACGGTGCAAAGTCTTTGCTGTAATTACAAGCAGGCCCTTGCAGACTCCTGTCTGCAATTTATAGTAAAAAATGCTGGGCCAAGAACTCAGAAGGTGTAACTGCAATGAGCAAAGTAAAATAATGTTCCGTAGTGCAGACATGTGTATGGGCTTGGAGGCTCTGTGTTTTGTCTTGCAGTTTGCTGCCAAATGGCATTGATGCAGTCGTGAGCATGAAGGCTAAAGTGCTGTTAAGTAAAATCCTAAATCTTTTAGTTAAGCTTCCTGCTGTTTCATGATTCACCTAGTCTTTGGACTAGGAAAAATTACATTGAACTAGTATTATCGAAGACAAAAATACCCAAAAGGTATTTTTCATTTCAATTAAGGTCAGCAGAAGCAGAATCTTGTGAAAGACTGGCCTCTCAGGTTCCCTCAGGTTTAGCACAGGGTTAATCACATGGTTTGTACTGCCAGATTCCTGCCATGATTTCAGTCACTCTAGCAAAATTCAAGGTTATGTAAACTCTGCTAATGTTAACCTGGTGAAATTGTTACCTAGAAAGGTAACTGAGAGGTGTCTGGCAAATGGCAAATGTTCACCCCTTTCTTTGTCCAAGGGGGGGCAGGACAAAATAGCTACTGAGAAAAAGGAATTTGCATTATCTCCACATGGAAATACTTTTTATTCCATGCTGAGAAGGCTTTTTACCCCATCAACTGGAAGTGGATTAATTTAAAATTGAAAAAAGAAACTTTTAAAATAGCAAATACAGAGATAAAGAGCTAGTGAAAGAGAACTACTGTGCTTTAAATTCACACCTTCACTATTAGCAATAGCATCTTCAGGACTTTGCTTTAGAAAGCCTGTGATTATTATAGTTCGGAACCATACTCAAAGTAAAGAAAAAAAATAATCTCCCACAAATGTAGCAACAAAGCTTCACGGAATGATAGTATTAAAACATTTTCATTTCATGCAAAGTTTTAAACTACTTGCCTATACACAACAGTATGCAAACACATGTCTGTAGCCATAGTCAATTTACCCAGTTGTAGACTTAAATTGAGATGATAGAATAACATAGTTTCTTTCTTGTTCTTCAGTCAGCCTCTGAAAATGCTGTCTATATCTATCCCAGAACCCCTCTTTTGATACCATACCATCTTTTGAAGAGTCAGTATCTTTAGTCTTGTGCAATTATGTTAATGACAACAGTGACTACTTGTATCTGTGAGAGGATGCCTCTCTCTTCAACAGCTCCCAAGAAGATTTAGGTGGAATGACTTTTTGCCCTTCCTCAGTTTAGACAAAAAAAACCCATACACAGAGAATCGGTAATGGATCCACTGAATAAATTATAAATTGTGGCATGGCATTCAGCCAGTCAAAGAGGGGAATATCTGTGGAGAGGGCAGCCTTTGAGATCCCACAGGCAGTAAAACCTGCTTCCAGGAATTCTGGCTTGCACCACAAAAGAGAAAAGGAGCCATGCAAGTAGTTAGAGGAAAAAATAGACCCTATAAACGTGATCCAGCTGGTGACAGGCCAACAAAAGCACAGGATTCCAAGACTGACCTAAACTTTTACAAAGGTCTAAAAAATTGGGTGATCTTACAAAGAGGCTTATTCTGTTAATGCAGAAAAAAAAGAAAGTGAGCACTAACTAGCCCAAATATCCCAAACGTATTCTTCTCATCTGAATAGTCTTTAGCAAGCACTGGAAATCTCTTTGAATGAAAAGGCACTTCAGTTCTGAGATGAAAGAAAGGGCAATTATGTCCTTTTCCTTTCGAAGTTCCAGGTATATTTATGGCGGTACTTTTTAATCTGGTCATCCACAGTGGGGATACTGCAGCTAAATGATGTAGTTGAAGGTTGAAAAGGCACAGGATATGTGAGAGGAAAGCAGAGAAGGGTTGGATATGAGCATGTTAATGCTAGCGCAAGATGTGCACAAACCCCATTTTTTTTCAGTGTTGATTTCAAATCCAACACTGGTGTATGGCTTTTTAAAATCTATCCCTGCATCTTATTACTGACTCAACTCCCATTACGCATCCTGCAGGATGGAAGTCCACACTTTGGGTAAGTATGGCAAGCAGAAATAAAAAGGAAGAAATACAGTCTGTTGGAATAAACTGCAGAGTAAAGGACTGCTAGGCTTTGGGATGGCCACACCTGAGAATGCCAAAAGACTGACTGTGTTTGCAAAAGGCTACATTTCATGAAGTTAAATATCAAGGAAATCTATTCAACGTTTACATTCTACCTCCAGAATTAGCAGTAAACTTCAGGAAAAAAAAAAAAAGAAAAAAAAAGAAAAAAAAGAAAAGCAATATCCTAATTTTGAAGAATAAACTACTTCTTTTCAGAAATGGAAGCTGACTTTCCACCCACTGCACTGTCTAAACTAAGTATGTATAGTGTCTTGAAAGCAAAGTGTTCACAAACACAAGTGGCAGCTAGTTTTACTATAGCTGTGGTAAGAAGTCCTCATTAAAAAAAAAAACAAACCAAACCAAAAATCAGGTTTGGGTTCAAAGACATTTCTTTGCAGCATGTTAAATGTTACTATCATATTTTATACCCTCATACTTAAGCATGTAAGCTTTGCCACCTTCTTGCTCTGTGCAATATGAAATACTGAAAAAGAAACAGATGGCTTTTGGTCCTGTGCTCCTGTTTCCTTGTCATGTCTCCCATGATCATTATAACTGGATGGAAAAGAAAATATGTTTCTTACAGAAGTACAAGAAATCTGCCTCTTAATCAGAAAAGACTTCAGATGCAAATAACATTTTTCAAAACTGAGTGCACTTTACATAAAACACATGTGTGGGACAGGCATTATGGCTGCATTAGCTGTATGAGAAGAAAGACAAGCAGTGGAATTGTCTGTGCAGATGCAGAAGCTGGTCTGTGCTGTAGTTAGGCAATGAAGATTCCCAGGCATGGTCCAGAGCAGGGCACACCTTCTGCCTGCCTGCCATTACTGCAATGGAAAAGCACTGTACTGCTGCTTTTAATTAGGCTACTGAAGCCAAAGACTTAGGAAGTTGTTACTGCTCTGCAACTTTTAAAGAAACATATTTTGTACCTGCAAGCTTTCCCAATTTATTTAATTTCAAGAGCGTTTTGTTTCTTTCATCAGACCTAACACACTTTGATCTTAAAAACCAAAGATCAGCTGCTGCCATAGGCTGTGAAATATGGATTACCTGAGTGTCCTGCTTGGCTCTTCACATACTTTCTTACCCTTCCTAGAAGAATTTGAGGGTACCTTGGGGGGACCATGTAACTGCACTTTCACCTCTTGCTTTCAACAAGAGATGGGGACATTATTATGAGGCTTTTCTGAGGATCATAGAATGGTTTGGGCTGGAAGGGACCTCTAGAGGTCATCTGGTCTGACCCCCCCTGCAGTGAGCAGGGTCATCTTTAACTAGATCAGGTTGCTCAGAGTCCTGTCCAGTTTGACTTTGTTTCCAGGAATGGGGCTTCTCTGGGCAACCTGTTCCAATGTTTCACCACTCTTCCTGTGAAAAATTTCTTCCTTATATCCAGTCTAAATCTACCCTCTCAGTTTAAAAACATCACCCCTGTCCTGTTGCAACAGGTGCTGCTAAAAAGACTGTCCCCATCTTTTTTATAGGCCCCCTTTAGGTACTGAAAGGCTGCAGAGTCTTCTTCAGGCTGAACAATCCCAGCTCTCAGCCTTTCTTCACAGAAGAGATGTTCCAGCTCTCTGATCATTTTTGTGGCCCTCTGGACCCACCTGAACAGGTCCATGTCCTTCTTGCGCTGAGGACTCCAGCGCTGGACACAGGACTCCAGGTGAGGTCTCATCAGAGTGGAGCAAAGTGGCAGAACCACCTCCCTTGACCTGCCGGCCATGCTTTTTCTGATGAAGGTCAGGATACGGTTGGCTTTCTGGGCTGAGCGCACATTGCCAGCTCATGTCCAGCTTTTCATTCACCAGTAACCTCACGTACTGTTCTGCAGCGCTGCTCTCAATCCCATCATCTCTCAGCCTGTGTTGATACTGAAGACTGCCCTGATCAATGTGCAGGACCTTGAGCTTGGTCTTGTTGAATGCCATGAAGTTTACATCGGCCCACTACTCAAGTTTGTCCAGGTCCTTCTGGATGGCATCCCATCCCTCTGCTGTGTCACTGCACCACTTGGATTGGTGTCACCTGCAAACCTGCTGAGGGTGCACTTGATCCCACTGTCTGTGTATCATTGATGAAGATATTAAACAGCACTGGTCCCAGTACAGACCCCTGAGGATCACCACTTGTCACTTATCCCCATCTGGATACCAAGCTGTTGAACATTACTCGCTGGATGTGACCAGCCAGCCAATTCCTCATCTACCAAACAGTCCACCCATCAAATCCATCTCTCCCTAACTTAGAAGGATTTTGTGGGGGACAGCATCAAAGGCTTTACCATGTCCAGGTAGATGACATCCATAGCTATTCCCTTGTTTACTGATGTAGTCACTCCATCACAGAAAGCCACTAAGCTAGGTTGCCCTTGAAGAAGCCATGCTGGCTGTCTCAAACTCCTCCTTATGTATGGGGCCACACTATGTAGCTTGCTTGCTGTTCAAAGCGGGGCTGTATTTTTCTTCTTTAGAAAGTTCCTTGCACAGCCTCATGTCCTTTTCTATAAATGGCATAACTATGCTGATTAGTAATAAAAGAAGGCTTTGCCACCCACACCTGCTCAGTGAAGCTCCATTCCTGCAGCTCCTTCCTGTTTCTGGAAGATTTTTCTATAAGAGGAATTCTTAATTAGAAAGTGAATTGGTACATCAAAATAAATTACAATTTCACTGTTCTTGTTCCCTGCCCTGTCACCAATTTGATCTCTCTCCCTTTATGGGGAAGCCCAGAAAGCAAAGGTCTTGAGAAAGAGCTTGCACAAGAAGGCCCTTGTATCTTCCCCTGAAAAAGGATGAATTTTCCTCTTTGTGCATGAGAATGACCTTTCCCAGAAGTAATCAACCTTTTGACAATTTTAGAGGCTTCTGTGCTTAGCTTAAGGCCCTTCTTTACCCTAAAAACATGTATCTTCAAGTTGCTTTCCATAAATGCTCTACCCTAAAAGTGTGTGGAAGCAGCAGTTAGTTGTCTGAGCATGGATTGGGGTGGAAATCCATTTTCTTCTCATGTTCAGATAACAAGTAATTCACCAGCCAGCCTCTTCTAGCTCTGAGTCTCAGCTCTATAGGGAACCTTGCATTTTATCCCTGGGTTGTGAGTAGAGCTGTATCCTCACCTAGCAGAGATCAGTCTAACTCTGTTAACCTGAGTGCTTGTTTACACCTGCTAAGGATTTGATAGTTGGTGTGCAACAGGATCTTGCAATAATAAAGCCAATTATAAATAAAAGGTGAAAATGCCACTGAGGTTTGTTCTATAATGTATCATTTTCCTTTTGACCGACTGCTTGCCACAGATAGATTCAAGTTTTGAGGTCACATTTGAAGGATAAAATAATCTTGGTAGTGTTTAGAATGCGTAATGGTATATGATGGTTTGACAAAATGATTGGACACAATGAGTCAAAGGTGATCCACATGCCAATCTATGCCTCGTCTACAAAAAAAGCCACATTCATCTAAATGTGCTTAAAATAACTATTGTGTTGCATAACTATGAAATATTAAGCCTAGGTAAAAAAGCAAGAGCCACAGTGAGGGTTCCCTGCTCCTCTGTTTCCATAGCCCACCACCAATATGCCTGATGGGCTAATATGATGTTCCCTTCTTTCCATTATCCCTGCTTTCTCCTTTTCCTCTACTGTTAGTTAGCACAGAGGGACAGGCTTCCAATCCAAGGAACAATTTTCTGGTTTAAAATTCCATTAGACCCTTTTCTTCATTACTCACATCAGAGAGGGAAAGGGAGGTACAGCTTCAGCAGGCTTGTCAATGGAGAAAGATCCCAAAACAGATATCCTGGGACATTGTAGTCAGGGGAGGTGTTCTGGTTTGGGTGAGAACAGAGCTGGTTCTGTTCAGTGATTTTGCTTTTCAGTTTGGTTCTTCTAACTGCAGTGTCTGCAGTCAGCAGCTGTTTGCACAGGCAGTGGCTGCTGCTGGCAGTGAGAACACCCCATGTTTAGAGTCAGTGCCAAGGGCTGGGGTGCAGAGCAAGGCCACTGCTGGATCTTGTGAACTGGCTCCCAGGCTCTTCGGTTGCAATCTCACAGGAAGGTTAGGGCAGCAACTGTGTCAGTGTTGTCCCCTCTGTTGATTTCAGAATAGCTTCCAAGATGACAAGGAAGTTGTTTTGCTTGCATTTTAGAGGAGGGGATTGGAGCAGCCACTTCTGAGAGTAATGTAATGTGAGAGCAAGTGGCTTTAGCTCTGTAGACTCTCCACCAGCAACATGCCTAACGAAGGTGGAGACAGTAACAATGTACCTGTGATTTTTGCTAATGAATAGCAGAAACTAGTCCTGGACCTCAGTCCCAGCACCTAGAAGTACAGTTCTCACAGTGCTAGGCTTCAAGAAGAGATGTGAACTTACTATACTGGAGGGAATCCTCTTGTGGGTGCTTGTCCAAGGAGAAGCAGGATGCTCTTGCTGGCAGGAAGAGCACCAAGGATGAACAAACAAACCTGAGTTAGCTCAGTTCCTGTCACTGAATGGATACGAGTGGTAATCTGTCACTTCTCTCTGTCACCTCTCAAGCTCACCTGCCTTGCCCTATTTCTTCTCATTGCTGGATTTGAAAGGTGAAGGTTTACTAAGCTTGAAGCAAATCACTCAGTGGTCACAGCTCCAGGAAGGCTAAACAACAACTTGCTCGGCCCTAATCAATCCTTCCTTTCCCCATATATTCCCCCTATAGGTATCTGTGCTGATCCTGTATGATCCTTGCTGTTCTAGACCTGATCAGCATGCCATGAACCATCACTTTTAATGTGTTCTTTACTTTTTCCCCTTCCACATCTGAAATAGCTCACAGTGGAGAAGGACATGCGAGTACATTTTATTTTGGGGGGAGTCTGATTCCCAGCTGCAGCTTTCATAAGGCCAGACTGCATTAGCCACTGATTTTAATGCAGAAGAGCTCTGCTCAGGCCTAATCAATCACAACACTGGCAGGCCAGCCAAGAAAAGTTCATAATGCATATTCCTAGCTCTGGAGTCTGGACTTCTACAGATATCCTTAGAGTCCACTGGTGGTTAATAGCACCACACCTAAGACAGTGTCCTCTCTGTCTCCTTCATCCGCTCTTCTGCAGTTGGTTATCAACATCCAAGCTAAGCACCATAACAATGGTCCTTTATTACTTGAATATTAAGCTGCAATCATACTGTTTAAAATACTTTACATCTCTTTAATTCTACAGCTCTAGAGAGCTGTATGTCAGTGGGCATCCTGCTCATATACAGATGCTGTAGTGTGTATTCTAGAGTCAATCTAATCAACATATGTCAAAGCCGTCAAAAGATCCATGTGACACGAAAAACATCTAGAAATCATTTCCACAAGATTTTTTTCATCTCCCCTTATTCAGCTGTTTTCTAGGAAAAAATACAACTTAAACCTGTATAGCTTTGGGGTTTGTGAATGTTTGCCTTTGTGGTTGTGGCTGTTATTTATGAGGTGCCATTTGAGAGAAAAGTCATCCCAGGCTCATTCTTTACTAGTTCAGTAAATTTTCCATGCTTTAGTGATCAAGCTGCATACTTTACTTGTTACTTTTTAATATACTTCAGTGATCAAATTGTATAGTGTAATGATCAGTTTTCCTAACGTGCCTGAATGAGTTGCATACCTCATTAATTTAGATACATACTTTACAGGCCAAAATTGTAGCATGTTTGGACGAAGTGAATAATTTAACAACCAGCCTTCCCTCAGAACCTTCACAGGAGCCCAGGAATATGTGTGAAGCCAGGGTGGGATGAAACTGCAAAAGGCATGGGAAATTTTGGATTGAACCCAAAATGAAAACATGAGACCTGAGAGCATATGGAAGCTGAACCAGCACTATGAACCTGGTTTGTATTTGTTTTGTCTTTTCAAAAATGCTCCCTTGTGCATTAATTTGGGATTTTAATGATGGATTTATCCCCCTACCCTTAACACAGAAAACTATTCAGCATGAAAGCTCAATAATGAAAAAAGCAGTACAGGCTCCAGTCCTGTTATGGACCAAGTACCTCCTGAAAGATGTAGAAGCAGCCTATTTTTTTTTTTTTTCTACATTGAGGTGGAAAGTAAATGGGGTCTTGGAGGACTAGCTGTTAAAGAGACTTAATGTTAAAACATGCACTCTTGCAGAGTTTGATCTCAGGAACTGTGCACCTTGTCGAGTTGTTAACGAGGCTTAGCACCTACTTGGAGGATGAGAGGACATTACAGCAAAGGCTTCCCTGACAAAAGAAGCTACCTATCCTAGAGTTATCAGGAAAACTTGCTGGTGGGTCAGTATTACAGCACACAAATCTATTCTTAAAATAATTATACAGATACACTTCATACAATTTGTCTTTGTGCTGATATGTTTTGAAACCTGATGAATTGACATCAGCATAAAAGCAGGAAAGGGGGTAATGTAACATTTTCTAACCTATACAAAATATTCAACTGATTTACACTTGAGAACCATGTAATCTATTATATCTGTTAAGACTGCATTTTAATTTTAATAAGCTGAAAATATAAATATTTTAAAATGCCCAACTATTTTTTAAATAACTATAATTAAATGTAGTCCTGCCACTAGGACAAAGTAACAGTTGCACTACTATAAATATTAATGCTAAATTTACTGAGAATAAAATACATCTAAGCAACCTTATAAAATTTTGAATAAAGCTACACTTATAATAAGCACTTTGGTAAAGCTATGCCCATCGGTAACTGACATGCATAGATAAAGTCTCTGACCTGCTGCAAAAGCCTGTAAGACATTACAAGTATTTGGAGCTGGTTTTATAGGTCCTCCTTCATTAAAAATCTGTGGTCCCTCCTCCTCCTGTGAATTGCTCAAGCCCTGCAATTATCTGAAGCCTGACAGACTTTGACTTGGGACAAGAAAAGGCTGAGACAGATCTCACTGGTTTTCCAGCTTCTACTTTATGACACAAGATTTAATCACCATATAGCTCTGTATGGATTTGTTTAGCACAACATTATATTATTGCCATGGCAATAAAGTGGTAGGCTTTTTATATGGTTTCCCATTGGGTGATGATTATTATTTTTCTCATTTTATTTGTGCTTTGAGCATCTATTGTTGGAAATGAAATATAGTTACTTTTTAGAACATAAGATGCAAGTTAATACTTTTTTTCTTTCCTTTTTTTTTTTTAGAACTGCTTTTTATCCAGCTAGTACTCAGCTTTCACATCCTCAGCCATGTTCAGAAATGAGCTGTAAGGTAAAGTCTTTTAGACTCCTGAATTTTTAGATCGACTTATACCTGCTTCCTACTGGGTAAAGGAGACTAAGAGGGGAGAAGCCAGTAGAAAGGGAACGACTATGCAATTAAAATAGGACAGAAACTTCTTTTATTTACATCTTTCAATAATTTTCCTGTTCCACGCTAACATGGCAAGGATTGCTGCACTGATAAAAGGACGTGAGCATGAATCGAAGGATCTCTTCCTGAAGTCTGTGCCAAGTGAACAATTCCAGATGAGGTAGAGTGGACACAAACCTCTGCCACAGAGAAACAGCAACTCTAATAAAACTGGAGTTGTTGCAAGGCACATATTCAGAGTGTCAGAAGACTCCAGCCATGACTGCGGTCAAGATTTTATCTATAGTTGGCTAATCTCTGTACTTGACCTTTCTCCTACATCTACACTGCTATTATTGTTTGGCACCAAGAACCTGGGGGGCTTCCCACTCCACTCAGCTTTCTGTCCAGCCCCTGCCACTCCATCTAGACAGGTGAGGGATCATTGGACATATTTGGATACCCCATATTGCTCAGGGCAATCGAGCTGCCTCCAAGGTGATGCTTTCAGTTTGCCACATGTGCAGACCTGCATCTATGTGAGTGGAAGATTGAACTTCTTAGAGCAGTTCACAAGGAGCTAAGGGCTTCATGGAGTTCAGCAGGAATTAACAGAAATATATGTGAATTTTGAATGCTTAGTTAGTCCCTTCTAAGACATCAGATTGTATCTTTCAAAGAAATGTATTATAGCTTGCTACTCTTCTTACTTCTGTGAGGTAGTTTATCTTTTTCAGGAAAACTTTCCAGTCAACTGTGAAGTTCTCACAAAGGTCAACGTTCTTGAGAAGGTGCATGAACTGCTTGTCTGATAATTTAAAGCAGAAATAGTCAAGTACTTGCTGAAATTCCAGTGCTTTAAATACTCCCGCGTCTTCATTATCAGAGAAAATGTCTGAGCAGCAAGAATTCAAATTTAAACAAACTTAGACATTCCAAAAGAGAAGTTATTTTTAGCAACCATTTAGCCATTCACATGGGAATACCTGAGATCCACATGCCTTTTACTTGCAGGTATTTTATACATGAAGAAACAAAACACGGTTCTCAGAAATTTACTTAGTTTGAAGCTTTTCTTTCTGTTAAAAATGAGATGCAATTGTTGAAATAAGCCAAAAATAGCCTGTATTTCTGTATCACATGTAAATATAAATATAGAAATAAACAACAACCTGCAGTAAAAGCAGAGGGATTACATCAAGTACCAAAACATTCCAGAAAAGTTACTCATTAAGACAAGAGAGGAAATAAGCAAAAATATTTGAGAGCTGCCTTAAATAGTTTAAATTGAAGTATTTGTAATTAAACTCACTTAATCATATTTAATTTGTCTTTTGTCATCCCTGTCCATCCCAAATGATTGTCCCTGTCAAGGACTTGTAAAGGACTTGATAGTCCTTCATCCTCATTAGCTTCAGATCATCCTGTAGGCTTACTTGCACCTACTTGCTCTCTTCTCGTTCTCCCTTGCACAAAATGCCCAGCCTAATCTTTGTGGGAGTTTTCCAGAGGTTTCCCAGGGGAAGCAGAGCAGGTTTAGTGCAGTTGCAGCAGGAGGCATGCAAGAGAAGAGTTCAAATAAGTGGCAAAACCACCAAAGTCTGGAAAAGTTGTGGGTCATATCCACTCTCATTTTGCCTGGCTGCTACTAACTTACCACACCCCCTTGTTTTATTCAGCCCCTTATTTACAATGCTGCACATATAAATTGCTGTGGCCATAAATGGAAATAAATATTGCACCTTTCACAACTTCATGTTGAAGTCCTATTAGTCTGCTAACACTATAGATGCAATATGGTTATTTTTATGGTTTACTATTAAAACTGTTCTACATAATGGGTTGAAAAATGTATTTGTACTATGCTTAATGACAAAACAAATCCTACAGCATCTGAAGGATATTGGAAAGGAACCCTTTGAACACTGTAATGTCCTAATATAAAAGTTTGATTTTTGTCTACATACTGTCTTATAGGAAAAACAAAGCATTCAGTTTATAGTATGCAGTGTACTCAGTATGGTGAAAATGAATGGGAAATCATAATACTGCTAGAGAGGACCCACCTGAACTCTTAAACTATTTGTTGTGATAGTTCAATGGTCTGTATTCAGTTGTAGAATTGTTGTGGATGGGATGTGCTGCGTTGTTCTTTTTTCAGCTAGATGGGCTTTCAGGCCTGCCTCTTTATAACAAAATATTTGGTTACAAGCTCATGTTGTTGGAGTCCCCCCATCAGCAGCAACTAGTATTCAAAGAATAGCTCAGAAGAAAAATGAGAGTTTCCATGGCCACATATGACTGATCTAGCTTTTCTCATTTTGAAGTTCCCTGATCCAGATCTTTGGGCAGGAAGACAAGTACTGCTTTTGACACAAGGTAGGTGGCAGGACCACATTGCTGGGGATACAGGGGTGGCAAGAAGCTTGCCTCTAAAGCCATGAGCTTAAACTGGACCTGGAAACGCAGGTGCAGATGAGATGGCTTTACAGTTCTTTGTGATACCAAAAAGACCTTGAAGAAAACATTGGTTATTCTTTCCCACACTTGGAAACCATCTTACGGTGGTTTACTCTAGATGCTGTTGCATTTCAGTAGACTCTGGCACAACAGTTTAAGACTGTTGTATGTACAGCTTTTTTTTTTTTTTTTCATTCGGGGCTTTCAAAATTCTAGAAAGAAACAGTTACTTTTATTGTTCTCATTTTACAGGTGGGAAAACCAAGGCAGTTTTTGTTTGACAGCTAATGCACCTTACCTAGCTATGTCAGAATCAGAAGTGGCCAAGAGCATAAATGCAGATAGATGCTGAGCCCCAGCTGACAGGTACTAGCATCTGCAGCTCACATCTCATCACATGTCTTTATCCTCAGCTGCTACATGATCCTTCTGATAAAGCCATAATGCCAGCCTGCAATAGCACTTGATATCTATTTAAAAGTATCAGCTTAGGAAACTCAACAGAGCTATTCAAAAGGTGTGGTGTTTACATGCTTGGGACACAATTTACAGACAACTGAAGGAGAAAAAGGGGTTAGGGGAAGAGAGCAAGGTCCTGATAATTTGCTATTTCCTTTTTCCTTTCCAGTCCTTAACTTCACAAAACTGATATGCTTGTTTATATCCATTAAGGAGTCTAGAGTTGTCAGAAGATACTGTTTCTACACAGGCCAAGGTTGTTGGTAGCACTCAATTAATAGCAGTAAAGTTTTGAAGCCTTTGGATTAGTCCCCAGCCAGGCAGAAAAAAAACAAACTAATCATTAAGATGCAATGACCCCATGAAACTTACCTTGTACAACAAATCATAAGATGATGCAACTATTTCTTTTATCTTAATTAGGGTCTGTTCTAAGCTGAGCGCTGTGAAGCTTGCAGGTGGTGCAGCCTGCTTTTGTCTCCGTTGGTATTTAGATGCTCTGCCATCATCAATTGCTCTCAGGAAATCAAAATAAGAGAGCTTGCTATCATGAATGCTGATTCCTAAGCTAAGGGAAAAACATAGACTAAAATATCAGTGATTTTAAATAATGATCTCGCTGTTGTCTGTACTGATTAATTATGATGTATTATTTGTACTGCAGCAACACTTCAGGATACACTTGTGCTGTCAGTGTATAAACCCTGTTAATTCCAGCCCAGGCTCTGTCCCAGGTTTGAGATACCAACCCTGTCATTTAAGTGCAAGTATACTCTCAGATGCTGAACCAGGCCAATCTCCATATGCTTAAGAGGAGACCTTTCTTTAGCCTGGGTCCAAGTGCACAACCTTTCGGGCCATCAGCATTAACTTTGTGCTTTTTAAACGCAGCACAGTATTTTGATCACTGCTGAGCTTACCATCCCCAGTGTGGCCAGAGGACATGTAGGCTCCCAACCTTGTCCTTGAACCTTTTCACGTCACGGTGTAAACACGGTCTAATAGACTCTGTCAAGGAGTAGGTGTTCTTTGTGCTAAGTGTTGGTGCTTTCCCTTGACTTTCTGCTTTACAAAAATACCTTTGCCTCACAGATACTGAAGTGCTGCTTAAACCTCCCAGTATGCTTTGATCATCACGATTCTAGGAGAAAACAGCAGAACCACATGCAGCCTGGTAAGCTATTACCAGACAAGTTAGGCCATCCAGTACTGCTCTGTGGTAGGTTTCATGGATGTACCAGCACAGGTCTATACTCACTCATGATTTCTCTACAAGAGGAAAGCAAACCAGGTTCCATACAATGCTTCTTGTGATAGAAGGACTTACCTTCCCTATCAATCCGCACTTCA
Organism: Chloroceryle amazona; assembly: GCA_027560015.1. Taxonomy (NCBI): domain Eukaryota; kingdom Metazoa; phylum Chordata; class Aves; order Coraciiformes; family Cerylidae; genus Chloroceryle; species Chloroceryle amazona. The sequence continues at coordinate 2,757 of JANHFX010012844.1, read as the reverse complement.
CTTTGCATGACTTGAACAAGTCACTTAGGGAATTATTTTATACATTCTTGGTAGTACTCAGCCTCGCTGGCTCAATCACCAGCCCTCTGTCCTTTGGTGTGTCCACTGAATTGCACAGAGGGCTGGTACATTGGGCCTGGCAGCTGCTGCCGTTGACTTGTGGTGTGATGTGTCCAGTGAGGGTTTCTCTTCTGATCACTCATGGTCAGGCTGTACCTGGGAGCCCAGCCCATAGGCTCTACAGGCTGAACTCATAACTTGCTAAATTTCTGTCTGTCAGCTGAAACATCTGCTAGATCACAGACACTGGGGAATTTCATGTTTTGTCACATTGGAAATTCAGTGGGTTACAGAGCTGACTACAGATAGCTCCAGGTAACAACAGTGAATATATTATTGCATCAAATATCAGCATGGGGAAAGATGAGCTCTTGCATATGATTTGGGATATTTGATATTTTTTTGCAGACGACTTTGTTACCAAACTAAATTAATTTGGATTCAAAGATATTTTACCATAAAAAGACCAGAATTGAGGCAAGCTTCATATATGCAGAAAATGTGACTATAAAAGGGATTTATTATGAAAGATTAAGACAAGATGAACAGCACTAAACGTTACATGAAAAGCTACTTTCCTCTGATGTCCTGTGACTTGTGACCACTTAATTACAAGACAGCTTGTATATTTGAAACAAAGACTTCAGACCTGTCTGATGAGCCTGTGGAATTCATCATCACAAGGGACACAATGGCAAGGACTTGGTCTCCTTTCACTTACCGAGTACAAAGCCAGGGAAGTCAGTTTGTGGAATTTCTTACCACTGAAAGACCATCAGTTTCCAGGCTACAATATACATTGATATAGATCCCTTGGCTCCCATGGAATTAATCCAGCTTGACTTTAAAGTTACCATCTATGCTGAGGTTTTTAATAGACTTTAATAATTTTCTAGCCAGTTATCGGAACTCTAGATTCTTTACACACATGTATTATACAGACAACTCCTATACTGCAGGAGAAAGGCTAGAGTTATTTTAATCTTGCATTCAGCTTTTTTATTAGAATTATGGTCAAAGTAAGTCCTAGAGAACCAAAACTTGATAGAGGAGGTGGTGTCACTGAACAAACACGGTTTTCTGGTTTAAAACTGACTTACTGTAATGTACTTTTATCATCTGTTTCCACAGCAGATCAGTAGGGACCAATGCCTCAGCTACCAATCACCAGAATATCCAGTTACAAGAATGTCTAATTAACAGGGAGAGCCAGTAAAACAAAGAGGAAGCTTTATAAAACAGGCTGGAAAAGAAATTAACTATAGACCCCATATCTGCTAGTAAGAAAAAAAAATATTCAAGAGCCCTGATTTTGCATCTTGCAGCTGCACAGCACTCCCACATACTACCCATGTCAAGCTGGCTCCAATATTGGAGACAGTGTTTGGAAAAGGAAATAATCAACACCATTTCAGAGGAGAAATAAATTGCCAAGTGGGCATTAAAATTTTAGTAATAAAACTAAATGCATATGCTAATCTACTCCATATTATTTAGAAAAGACTATTTTGGATCAAGAAAGGAATAATCTGCACAAAATTACAATGAATGGAGGTGTTTATCATCAAGAGGTCTTTGAGAAAGAAACAAGCAGCAGATTCCTATTAAGGTTTCAATTCATAAAAAGTTGATCACTCAATTAAAGGTGAACTGTGAAAACACTTTGTTAATTTTATTTCAAAAAAAAAAAAAGAGTCTGGTCTGTCAGGCTCTGGAGAACAAAACTCAGTGCTGCCAGGCATATGACCTTCTGGGGGACTGTTGGATGCAGAGAACTGCAGAACCTAATGTTTGAGCAGGTCCTTTGTGTTCCTCAGCCTCTACAAAAGAGGTTTTTCTTTTTACTCACATTAACACAGAGAATTAAAAGCATAGCTTTGTGTGACAGCAATACTAGATCATTTGAAAATTATTGCTATTTTATAACCTGATTTAATTCTGCTTCTATCTTGAACTGTTGTTTCCACACAGTTGTGCTATTACATTGAAAATAAATCAATAAAACAAATGAGCAAGCACATACACATTCTCAAAACATACCTTTTTATGTATGAAGCTATTTCACTCTTGTTACCTGAGGAAGCAATACATTACCTCAAAAGATTTTTCACACATACGGAATCTTAAGCATTTGGGTATCTCTCTTATAGTTTCAACAGAGCCTCATATGCTTAACACTATGTAGAAGTTTGTAGGCTGTACTGGGTGTGACCAAAGGGGTCATTAGGAGATAATCATACAAACCTCTTTAGGAGACTGCTGAACTGGTCGTGATCAAGGTAACAGTTGAAATCTTGTAGTTATTGTGTGTAGGTCATGTACTTTACACAGCCATCTCTATTTTTACCCATATCATGAAAGACATTATTGAAATCTTGGAAGTAATCCCTAAATTTATCCCTGAAAGAGAGCAGATGTTTATTTTAGCTCCTTTGTTAAATCAGATAAAAGGGATACAAACAAATATCCAAAATAGGGGTGGAGGGCAGAGAAAGATTTTGAGCTTATTTGTGTATGGTAAGTTCATATAATTTATGAGAAATTGTTCACAAATAAACCTCAAACCCAACATCTCCCCCCCCCCCCCCCCCCCCCCCCCCCCCCCTCCTCCCTTTATTTGCCGCCTCCTCCCTCTCAGCATCACGAAATAGTGATTTAATTGGGCACTTCTCCTCCCGCCAGCCAACCAGCCCACAC
>JANHFX010012843.1:16922-27808 GCA_027560015.1 Chloroceryle amazona | reverse complement strand
TCCTGTATTTAGCACCTTATCTTCTGCCTTTGAAGTTGGTCAAGCTGCCAGGATCCTCTTCGTTCTGCCTTCCAGGATGGCTAAGGCTGCCTGCTCGTGCCCCCATGCACTCACTCAGGGGCCCAGGCTCAGGCCTCTCGTGCACATGCACACAGGGCCCGAACACAGGCCTTCGGTCTGGCTTGTTCACCCCATCCTGATGTGTTCGTGACCTCCTTGTTCATGCAGCCGTTCCCTGACACCTTTTAAATAAGGTATAATCCAACCTTTCATAAATATACACCTTTAAGTTTTCAATGACATAGTGGATAACAATTCATCAGGATCATAGACTTTGTGCAACTTGAATTGTATAAAGGAACAAAACAATGAAACCAAAATTAGAACAGAAATGCACAGTTTGGTGTAGTCTTGACTGTCCTCGGCCTGCTTTATATAAAGAAATACTACATTCTTATAAGTGTTCTTATCTTTTCTGCTGTAAATACATTGGAACAGCTACTTAAATAATGTAGTGCTACCAGTAAGAAAATTAATGAGAAGTCTCTGAGAAGACATTAGGGAACATTTTCAAACAGTGATACGGTGCGTAACCTATTTATTTTCCTAATCATCAGAGGCACATCTACTTCTACAGAAAGACTTATTCTAGTATATTCAACTTGAAGGTTATGTAGAAACGAGGTTACTGAGAGCAACATTCTGAAGGCATACTTTTTCTCTTAGGGATCTATGATACAGTTTAATCAAGAAACTTTGAAAACTAAAAAAAAAATTAAAATTTATATTAATAGTAAGCCCTCTGCATCAGGCCATGTATACAGATATAGCAAAATGATATATTTGCCAACACCAGCAAGATGGCAGCTTATGGGGACCAGTCCCCTTTCACTCAACATTCTCACTGTGAACTAGTTATTTTTGCAGAAAATCAAAAGCTTTGCCTATTCATAGAACTGTCTAATAAACAGAGCAATTCACAAAATGCAAATCCCTCCAGGTATTTGCAAGGTATTATTTGTCAGTGCAATAATCCATCTGGTTGAACTACATTTTAGAATTTGCCAATCGAAAATGAAATTTTACATCAAGACGCCTTCCTCACTTCTGCCTTACTCATTTCACTAACACCTACTAAGGAAGATCAATACCAATAGACCTGTGATCAGTTACATCCTTTTTTTTTTTTTTAGTTTGGTGAACAAACACTTCCATATTTATTTATAATATCTCCTGACAAACATCTAGCTAGATTTGTTGTTGGCGAAGTACAGAAAAATCTGTTGCAAGTTGCACCCCTGGCCTGCCTGGAATTACAAATAGCTTCACATGCAAAAGCAGTCAAACAAACTTTGGAAACCATTAAAAGAAATCCCTGAAGTTAGTAGCTTTTGTATAAATTTTCTATTCTTTGGCGAGGGTGATGGATTGGTCTGTTATGTTGCACGGAGCCCCAGATGGCTGGTTGGCAAAAGGGTTAAGTAGGTAATGGATGTTACTCATGTAGAACTCTTCTAAGTCCCAGAGAAAAATGAAAAACAAAGCAAACTCAGTTTACTCTGCAGGGATGTTTACTATATTCTCTTGTTACTTCTCCATATCTGAAACAATACACTTTACCTTAGGGCCATGAATTATTGAAGAGAAAGCATCGTGTTGGTTAAGATCTATGAGACTACTTCAGACGAGGCTGATTGGCTCGAACCTTTTACACACAAGAATTATGAAGTCTGTACCACTGGAGATTTACTTCAATTTGAAAGTTCAGCATAGGCAGAAGCCTGTTTCAGTCCTAAGGGCAACTCCTCTAATCTGGAAAATTTCTGAAATTTAGGTATTTTCTGAAACTGGCAGAATAGTTCTGTATTTCCCACCCCTGTTTTTTTGGGGGGGTTGTGTTGTTTGGTTGGTTTTTTTGATGAAGGTTCATGTGATTCTCAATACCTATGCTGTCAACAACACAAACTTCTCATAGGAAAGTTATCTTAAAAATATATATCTGAAATTCATGGTCCTGACTATACTCCTTGACTGATTTGTGACCCTTAGTAATGCAAATTCCACCAGTACATGATCACAGCTGCCCACTCTTGAGGTCCTTGACAAGCTCACCTGCACTGGTGACCAATAGATCCATTATTGCATTCCCTTGGGTTGAGCTGTCTATTTCTTGTCCCAGGAAGTTATCATCAAGGCACTCCAGGAACCTCCTCGACTGCCTACTGCTGGCTGTGTTACTTTTCCAGCAAATGTCAGACGAGAAGCTGTGAGTGCAGTACCTCCTGTAGCTGGAGTAGGAATGCTTCATCAATAGTCTCCCCTTGATCAGGAAGCCTATAATAGACTCTGACCCCAAGGTTCCCCTTGTTGCCTTGGTCTCTAATTCCTACCCATAGGCTTTTGACTTATTCATGGCTATTCTTTAGGGAATCACCTCACATCCAATCCATTTCTTAACATAGAGGGAAACAGCTCCACCCCTTCTTCCCCTCTGAATAGCTTTTAGCCATCAATAGCCACACTTGAGTCATAGGATTCATCCCACCAGGTTTCAGTGATGGCCACTATGTTGTAGCCTTCCATCAGCACAGTAGCTTCCAGCTCTTCCTGTTTGTTGCCCACACTGCATGCACTCGTGTAGAGGCATTTCAGCTGGGCAGTTGGCTGGGTCCCCTTTCCAGAGAAACACCCATTAATTCCCTTGAGGTGTTTCCCTGATGTTTCCCTGTTGTCTGTTACTATCACAGGAGCCCCTGGCTCACCTCCATGAGATTTTGCCTATGCTGCTGTGCCCCAAAATGCTGCAGAGTAATAGGCTGAAGTTCCTTACTAGCAAGTACTTACATGCAAGTACATGAAAGTCAAAGTTGGTGAAGCTACATATATTTGCACATTGGTAATGTACTTGTCAGAAAAATCTGAGAAAGATTAATTTATCATTGGAAAATTTCAGTGAAGAAATCTTTTCACTGCTCAACTGTAATGAAAACAGGTGAAGTATTAGAAAGCCTAAGGGATATCTTGGACATTACTGAAAATACAGAAACTCCTATTATAAAAAGTCAATAAAGCTTGTGTAAATCCTAGCATGTTCTGCACAGACACACTCTTTCAAGCAGATTAGTAATAAAGGATTTAGAGATAAGCAAAAACAAAAGACATGAATGTTTACCAAAACAGAAAAAAAAAACAGCTTGAGAATATGAGACTGCTTTTTTCCCCACAAAAAAATATAAAATTCCTGTTGTATGCCCTGCAGGCAAAATAATATCTGCAATCAGTGTACAATTTTGTAATACATCGTTCCAACCAAGTTATCTCATGCAACATTGTTCTGTTCATTGGCAACATTCAGACTTTTGTATACTCATCATAGAGCATACAGAACACTTTCAAACCCCTATCTAGCCATCACAACTTTAATGAACAATTACAGAAAACTGATGGAGACTTAACTGTATATATGCAGACATTCATATAGTACTTCCAAATGAAGTGACAGGGATTACTACAATCCAAGCATAAAATTAATTTCTTAGTCACAAAAATTGGTTTCCTAATACTCTTCTAGAAATCAGGTGTTTTCAATGTTCTTTGCTACAGTCATCAAAAAAAGAAAAGAAAAATAACCCAAAACAAAACCCAAACACACTATATTACAGTGAAGTATCAACTGTGCAAGAGAGAAATAAATAGCACTATGTGAAATGGATGTGTCTGTACTTATCTGAGTGCCAATACTTGTTACTGATCTGCAAATTTATAATAGAGAAGCAATCTCCTTGTTGATCACCGTCTAAAAATTGCCATGGTAACCCTGAAGCCATACAAAAGCATCTGAGTTTGGATGTTTATGCAGTAGAATTTTGTAATGTACTACATATGTTACTTGAAATCTCTGAATACTCAATTCCTGCCCCAAAATAAGACTTGCTAAAGTAATTGGAAAATATGCTGCAGCCAAGCAACCCATTTCAGAAGTACAGCGTATATTATCTCATTCTGCCTCATAGGGGAAAAAAAAGATGAGAAGTAACAAAATCTCATATTGTCAACGAGACTGATCGGTTCAAAAATATCAACAATAAACAGCACAGGAGCTGCAGATTTTCATAGATGAAGGCTTTCTCTAGAGACAAGAGCACCACCTATAGACTTAGAAAATCATCCTTTCATCGTGTTTGCCCTTAAAACACAGAAGGTTAGTTTCTAGTCTTTAGAACTGAAATGTTTCACCTGTCACAAGCTAATACTTAACAATAGTACAGTAATTGTATAGAATTTATATCAGCTAAGGATCTGAATGCATTTCCTCAAAAATACATAACATCTTTAGAACAGGAGATTCAGCAAAAAGATACTGTGTTGATAAAGACTATGACATTTGGCTTGAAAAGTCACTTCCAGTAACACCACCTTTCAAAATTCCTTAAAAGGCTAATGGACATGCAACAATTAATACCGACTAAGACAGTTATCTGTATGAGTACACATGGAATCAATAAAAACAACAAGGTTGCACTGGTCACGCAAGAGGTCCACAGATCAGTCCTGAGGGACTTATTTCAAGATCTGTGCAAACCTTGGCTTAATGATACATATACTGATAAATTGATAACACTGTAAAATATGCAAATGGTAACATGTTCTGTTCATATTGTAGAAAGAAATCAGTACAATTCAGCTCACTTGCCTTAAAATACCAGTCTTTTCACTTTATAAAAGCAAATACAGAATTTTCTATTTCTACAAAAATATCAAGATACTGGATGACTATAGGAGTTAGTTTCCATTAAAGAGGGATGGTGAATTAAGGAGGAAAAAAATTTATCAGGCAAACTGCTTTTTCAATAATTTAATGAGTAGACAATGTGACAGAAGTCACATTGACTTAATCATAATTACTACAAGTAATTTTCTACTTTGGAAAAAGGTTAAAAGTAAATCAGAAGAGAGCACTCTTTCAAAAGAAATGGTTTTTAGAAATAACCACAGGGAATAATTTTTCTGAAAACAGTCACAATTAACATGAGACATAGGCAAGTTCCAACTTCATTTTGTGCCTATTTACATGGAGTGCATAATACCTGTTGTAATACACATTACATCTAAGTATGAATTTTTCTGCATCTCAGCTACATGTCATGATGGGATATGAGACAAAACTCTCACATCACCCATTTCTCCTGTCAAGACAGTGCTAGATTCACATCAATGAAAGTCTGATGCCATTCTTATCTAGTGAAAAGAAACACATGTAAAGTCCTCTGGTGGTTTTCTTTGTTGGAAGGAACAAATTTACAACTGGATTTGGTCAATTTTTTTTTCTCATCAGTCATCTGACTAATGTTAAGAACAATTAGACTTCTTGTGTGTAAATTTTAGGCCAGATTTGCAAAAATACAGAGATTAGCACTACAGTTACCAGGTACTTATCTGAAGCAATTAAAAATTAATCTGTGTTTAACTGGGCCTAAATTTGACCTTGCAACAATGCAAATTGTTTTCCCGGTTTATTCCACTAGGATACAGAGGTTCACTGTTTCTTTTACTCTGAATAAACATTCCTTGAAATCATCAGTTTCTCACTCGAGTGTTTACATGACAAAAAGAAGGAACCACGCTTAGCCATAAACGTGTCCTTAGAAGCTTCAGCTAGTGACTCAGTTAGCATCTAGATGGCAAACAAAACCTAGGAAAACTGTGTCCCTTCCTAAAGGATCTTATAATAAGATCAGAAAGGATAAATATGAATGACAACCTGCTACTGGGGAATCATGAGGAACATTTAGAAAAGAATAATAAAAAGAGTTGTCATCTTCACACAACCCTGTGAACAAAATTCAGTGATTCAGCAGCAACCTTGACAGAGATGAGCAGGAAAGGGTGAATTTGTCAAAGATAGAACTGCGGCGTTACAAAATGATGGGATTCTGACTCAGAGTGTCAATTATGTGGATTGATAGGTTAGGGTATGTCATTGAAACGCGATGCAGAAAGAACATGGAAGTCCTACAGATGGCCTGAAGGTGAAATGCTAGACAAGTTCTTGTCAAAGCCACGATTCCTATATAGAATAGCAGTAAGCTTCTTCACAGCTTGAATCAAGCTGTTGTGTCACTTGTGTACACTGTGAAAAAAAAATAAAAATTGGGGGATTCAAGCAGTTCTTGTATAATACAGTATTAGACTCACAACTGAGGTAAAATAATTCATTATTAAACAGCAATTTAACTTTTCATTCTCTTTTACTAACTTAAGGACATAACTATACTACTTAAGTACTAAAGAATTCATGATGAAATGCCACTGGAGGATGCACTGAGATTATAGCTCTGAGTAAGAAAACACCAGTTTTTCTGATTTGTACATATTAACTGGCAATAAACTTATAATAAATTCACGCAATCAACAATATATTCATGAAAATAACTGCCTGGAAGAGACAACTACTGTATAATGAGTACTCAATACACAGGACTGAAAAGCGATGTCAAGAAGTTAATAGTTTTAGAGCTTTCTACAAACCAGAAAAGCCAGGGTAGAACAATGGATTTTAAATATTTTATTCTTTGACAAGATATACATTTCTGATTACTAAAATTACTATGAGAGGCAAAGCACTCACACCTCCCACTCTTATATGCAATTCTACCCAACTCCATTTATATTGAAAATTGTTTCCTTAACTGTTGGGAAAAAAAATATCATTTTTCTAGACTAAGTAAGAGAAACACTTCCCCCCCACCCCCAAGCCAGGCTCACACTGAGGATAGCTATTAGATTTTCTTCTGATGGATTTTTCTCATTTCTTTAATCCACCAAGGGTTAGTAGGTTAGTTGCAGGAAGTACATTTGCCAACATTCGTGTTGTGATTATCACAACCACGGCTTGCCTGCCCAGGCAGCAAAAAAATACTTCATCAAGACCATTGCACAGCAGGCTCCTGTAAAACACTGCAACATACATCTATCTGTGTGCTCTTATATTCATAAGGATTTGAAAAAAAGATAATGGAATTTCTTTTTAATACAATGTCATGGGCATGATCTTGCTTTTGGCACAGGTGGAAACAAATTGCTGGCAATGTCAGAAGTCAGAAAGAGAACCTGATTCAATGCAGTTTCCAAATCAATGAAAAGCCTTTCAAGCTTTCTAACTGTCAAGGTTTTTCTTTATCACTTCACACCATATGAAACAGCTCTCTATTTTAGAGACTCCGGGTTTTCTCCTAACTTTTGTGAAATTATACTTTATTAGGGTGAAAATTTCCCCTATTCTCTCTCCGTCCTGAATAGTCGGTTTCAGATTCAGGTAGAAGCAGAAATTGCTATTTGCATCCTGGTATTAGTTTCATTTACAAGGTAGCCATATTTCTGAACACCAATGAAGCAAAAGGGAATAATTCTTCTGTTCTCTTCTTTCCCCAAATTCCTAGGAAGCGCTTGATGTAACAATCGTCTGAAAACTTTTGCTATGAGTTCAAACTATTTGGTTTTGCTGTTTTTATTATTTCAATATAAACACCTGTAAGAGTCAGTGCTCTAGTTCCTGCTGTATATAGAGTTACTGCTCAGGAATCTACATGTGACTACAGTTTGGTGATTGCTCCAAATCACAGCTTTTTTCCATTAAAAAAATGATAGCTTTTTCCATATATACTTTCAAGTAATGGGAGGGGAGTACCGCGCAATGAATTAATGGGACTAAACCTTCGCTGGACTACTAAGCTTGGCTGCTGCCACGGAATTTATTTGCTGGATCCCCTCATGTGCCAGTAAGCCCCTGAGTCTACGGAAAACACAGCTACCTCCCTCTGACTTTCTGTCATTCAAGCCATTCTGTCAGCTATAAGCTGTGCTAACAAATGACTGGCTGTTTTACCATACAGTCTGATGAAAACAGTTCTGTTTATCCAGCCCTAATTCCTCACTTTCTCCTTTTTAGTCATTCTTTTTTTCTCAGAATAAATGAAATTGTTTAAACTTTTTTGAAAGACTTGATTACAACAGGCTCTAATCTTCAGATGGAAAACAAAACCATAGTAATGTATACATTCCTCCTGATAAATGTATTACAATTATTTTAGAAAGTTTTATACTTCCCTAAATCAGACTTTATGTCTTTTGAGTACTTTCATAGTTCTAAGTGCCCTTTCACTAGGATTCCTTGTACAGTAGAGTATTGTTCAAGTGGTTGTTAGATGAATCCAACCTAGTTTACTACTTGAAATTAATTCTCTTCAAAAGTCTATCCAGACTGGCAACTCAAGGAGATCTCGAGCTTAAGAAAAACAGATTCTGAAATTTCTTGATAGAATGTTCGAGAAGAAAAAAAAAAAAAACAAACACCAAACCCACAAACAAAAAAAATCTCCAATCAAAACCAACAAAAATCATAGCACCTTTGGAAGCTTTTGTTCTGTACTAGAAGAAAATCAAAAGCCTGCTAACACACTGCTTTTGAAAAAATTCAAAAAATCTATAAAATGTCCATTCTGAATCAGGTAGTTTTTCTCTTGAAGCAGCCTGCCTAGCTAAGCTTTGCAGTAATCCATATGGCCCCATCGCCTGTCTTCAATTGGAGGAGCTTCAACAGAAGCTGAAGAATTTTGCCAAGTTATTCTAACCACAGTAAAACCATCTTACGGGCATTTTGGCAAAGCTAATAAGCTTTTGTATATGCTATCATACAATTTGGAACAACATGAATATTAAAAAGAAAAAATTTTACAGTAGGCTGGCTGGGACATTTAACACAGAATTCCTATGCATCACAACTCAGAGTGACATAAAATTGAAGCAAAATGAAATAAATTCTCAGTGGTTCAAACAATAAAAAAGCAGGTTTAGAATGGTATTTGTGAGAAAAAATAATCAGCAGTAGAATGTTAAATACATAAAGACTAAGAATGCAATTAATTTACAATTTAAAACAGGTATTTCCGTCCTCGATGGCATGAACAAGTAACTAGTTAGAAATTTTTGTTCAAATAAAGAAAACACTGATTATTTTCTTTGCTTGGTTTAAATCAGAGAACATAAAAAAAAATAGGTAAAGTATTTTTTGAAGCTTGAAAAGATAATTATTCTGAAACATGTTCAGGCCTCAGAGACACATAAGAACAAACCCAAAAGAATTTCAGCAGATTCTAAGGAAAGGTTTTCTGAGATTTTCTTGTTGGCTGGGGTTATTTTTTTGTTTGAAGTTGGGATGGGCTTTTAGAGTTTTTCTATTTTATATTTTTTTAATGAAATCAATTCAGTAGAGTTAGATCACATCAAACTGCTAGCCACAATGCATTAAGTTGTGCTCAACCTAATGTAATTAAATTCAATTAAGCTTTACCTTTTGAGTTCCACTTCTAATAATTTTTAATATGTAAACAGTAAAACTGATTTTTTTTTTATTATCATTGTATTTCAGCTGGATGCATTTTAACTTAAACCTCCAGCTTAAAGTGTATTTGCAAACCAAAAAAATCAGCTAAGAGAACTTCATGGTGTAAAACACAATACTGTCTGAATTGATATTTAAAATAGAGCACTGTACAAAAGTATCTTATCTGTGGTTGCAGAATAAATGCTTATCCAAATAGGAAATTTTCCTCCTAATATTTGGAGGCTTGTACAAATGTTCAGAGAAAAACTGGCAAAATCAGTGAATTCTAGTAAACTGACATTTGTACAGGTGGATGCATCCTAAGAAAAGTGAACCACTTCCTCCCAGTCCACAGCCCATTTTCAGGACTCGGCCATTAAGCATTCATCAAGTCACTGCTAGAACTAAAAATGTTAAAGAAAGGACTTTTATTGCTAGTGAGTAATCTTTAGTGGAGACTGGATAATCACAGGGGAAAGGACACTGCTCAAAAAAGTATTTAGCTAAAATTAAAAGGAAATGCAACACTAGATAAAGTCAGATTAAAAAAACCCAAACCAAAACAAAACTAACATCCTCAGATAGACATTCAGCTTTTCCATTACTGCTGTCAGTCTAGCTGTCTGGAAGAGCTGTAGATATTCTTCAGAGAAAGTATTTATTAAATATCTCAACATAAAAGCATGCAACACCTCACAACTCTCTAGCACTATGTTACTAATATAATGCTTCGACATAACAGAATTAAGCCTAAGTATTACATTAAATGAAGTCTGTATCCCTGATGTATATTATCAGGGAGGCACTACATGCTCATTCAATAAAAATAAGTAATTGTCTAACAGCATAAGTAATTTTTTAATATCATAAATAAAATATAGGTTTACTATTTAGGTAGGAGCTTTTCGGTTTATTTTTTAGAACAATTATAAACAAGTTTACTTAAAAGCAGTGATGATCTTGAAGAGTTAATTTACCCACCAGTTTTGTATCCATTAGATTTCAGCTGGTTTGTCACAATTTAAGCTGCCCTTTGATAACCATGACAACTGTGGGATACTGAAAAGGTAGACACTTTATTACACTAGGCTTGGTGTATAAAAGTCATCTGTTTGTCAGAATAAAATTAGAATTAATTTATAACCTCTATATTTAAGGCTTAAGAAAACCTCAAGCTGATAAAATTTGTTTGAGCTATCCTAAAAAACCCCACATACAACACTACAATATCATAATGAGTATAGTTAAAAAAGGCACACATATTGTAATTACACATGCAGTCTTATGCTTGCTGAATGACATAATTTTAACCAACTGGTCTCGGTTTAACCAAGCTGATCTCCTTCTATAGACAGGTGACCCATCTAGTGGATGAGGGAAGAGCGGTGGATGTTGTCTACCTGGACTTCAGTAAGGCGTTTGGCACCGTTTCCCACAGCATTCTGCTGGAGAAGCTGGCAGCTCATGGCTTGGACAGGTGGACTCTTTGCTGGGTTAGAAACTG
>JANHFX010012843.1:0-16822 GCA_027560015.1 Chloroceryle amazona | reverse complement strand
GCTGAGGTTTAACAAGGCCAAGTGCCAGGTCATGCACTTTGGTCACAACAACCCCAGGCAATGCTACAGGATTGGGGAGGAGTGGCTGGAAAGCTTCCTGGTGGAAAGGGACCTGGGGGTTTTGGTGGACAGCCAGCTGAACATGGCCTTCTTGGCCACCTGGGCACACTGCTGGCTCAACGGCATCCTGGCCTACATCAGACCAGCAGGAGTAGGGAGGTGATCGTGCCCCTGTTCTCAGCATTCGTGAAACCGTACCTTGCTGTCTCTGTCCTGGTCTCTGTTTCAGTGAAAAAACAAAACTCAGATCATGGAATGAGGATGAGCTTTTTCTTTTAACTCAGTGATGAAATTTTCTGGAATTCTTAAAATGATCACTAACTCCTAAATGTCTGTGCAAAATCCCAGAGTGTAACTTCAGCTACCTTGCAAAGTCATCTGGCTATAAATGTCATCATCCAAGAAATGAAGTACAGCTCATTTATGATAGCTTTCTGTAACCATCTTCATAACATAATAGCTACTTAAGAACAAAATACATTTACTGGTCGTATAAAATGAAAACCCACAAATATATGCAGTAACTGCTTTGGGCTTTTTTTTTTTTTCCTTTTCAAAGGAACTCCAAAATATAGTGCATAAAACATAAAAAAAACCAAACAACAAAAAACCAAAACAAAACCCACAACAAACACTTGGAGGTAGTTTTAATGAATCTTTCATGGTTCAATAAACTATTGTATTAGGTCATTCTCCTGATGAAGCAATGTTTGAATCTCATTATATTTATTCAGAAAGGAATAAGGTACTAGTGTTATTGGATTTCTTATAATTAGTTAAAAAGCAATTTGTTGGAATTTCCTTTGCCTACACCTGTAGGGTTTAAAAAAGAAAGCGTTGTGACAAGCAATATTGTGCTGTAAGTGGAACTTAATGCATCACACAGAATAACAATTCTCCGGCATCCCACAGCTGGGATGTGCTTTAAGCTCCAGGGTAAGACAACGCCTCCTATTACATCCTTCCCCTCCTGTCATCTCTATTTTTCAAAAGAGCAGACCTGAGAAGCAGCTTTAATGGCTGAATGGTCTGAAGAAAAAGCACCAGGTGGTCCCTATAGCTGATGCATAATTAATTGAAAGTAAATCAGTTGTTTTGTATAGGGGATGAAGTAAAAGCCCAGTCAAAATAACCGGCCTCATCACAACATTCTGTTGCCAACAGAAATTAATTTTGTGAGCTGCAGGAGTTTGAAATAAACATGTGAGTGCTAAAAAGACCTATTGCCATCATCTCAGCATGGAGAGAAAGACTGAAAGGTACTTTCAGAATACGGATTACAGTCTCAGGACTACTCTGGGTATGGACATTATTTTCCCCCTGTAATCTTTAGGAAAAGAGAGTAGAATAAATAGTACCACATGTCTTCGCAGCTGGAACATCTGCGACTAAAAGCCTAGCACAAATTTATAATCTTAGATGACTGTATGAATCTAACCATCACTGATGGACATGGCTGTAATGACATAGTTCTATTGATTTTCACAGGGACCAGGGCCCCTCGGGCTTGAAGTACTAAATTGTGTTAAAAGAGCATGAGATTTCACAAGCATTGACTGAGAAAAATATTATTGCACTTTATAATCTATAGCTGTTTTTTCATATGGGCCCAATGGCAGCCTGAAAAAGCTGATACAAAAGGGATCTGTTGAAGGTTGCTAAATACACAGAAACTCATCATGTCCCTGCTCTGAGAATAGCTGGAGTCTGAAAAAGCATTAGGAACTATCAAATATGCTTATCCTGTCCCTGTGTAGAAATCTGCTGTGTGCACTGACAGAAATGAGCTCACTGAATTCAACAGAGATCTCTTAGATTGTATCTCATATGAAACAAGTATTTATGTAATTGCAACTCCTTGTAGGTAGGTGATAAAGCAGCATGACAATAGCACCCTAATAAAAAGCTGTATTTTTATCAAATGGCATTTAAACACACTGGAGGTACTTAAAAGTGTTTGACTGGAAAACACGAATTATGTTATCCAAAATAAACAGCAGAAAACACACAATTGGTGGGTGCCAAAACCCCATCAGATCTTTAAGACCTCTCTTACCCTCCCCCAATCAAGATGTTTCTCTAGACTCAAGATTATTCTGGTATAACTTTGTAAAGACTTTATCCCATCCATATGCCTGCCTGCATTTTTTATCCCCTCTAAAATATATTTTCCAAGAAATATTTCTCAGTAGAAAACTCCAACGAAAGCAACTCCAAAAGCTGTTACAGACATACTTTATCAAAAAATAACTGGCTTGCTAAGAAATTCATAAGCCTGTAAGACGTAGCTGCAAACCTCTTTCGGCTGTGATCAAGACATCAGCATTCATAAATTTTAAAGGTTAAAGAAGTTTCTTTTATGCTGGATAAGAGTTTAGTTTTATTAAATAAATAAATGAAGCTCTTGTAGGACAGTAGATAAATCTTTTTTTTCCATGGCTTTGTTTCTTGCTTTGGGGAGCACTGCCTTTTTGCTGCAGTTCAGTGAGAGATTCAGGGAATACGCTTATACACACTGAAATACTGAGAGATACAGAGGGAGACACCTTCTCTGTGTCCCAGATTTCTGCATTTGATTCACACTTTTGTAGACACTTCTGAAGGGAAAATTTTATGTTGAATACTTTCCAACACTTGATAAAACTACTGCTAAATTCTGACTCAAAATAAAAATTATACAACTTACCTAGATTTCTATATAAACGACACAGGAGCACAAAACTGGGGAAGGGTGAAAAGATTCAAACAACAGCAGTTATGCTTTCACAATGCACAAATGAAGGAAGTCATGCAAGTATTTCCAGGAAGACTCAATGTAAAAAGTAAGTACCTGGAGATGGCAAAAGTTTTGACACTCACTTTTCTCTTATTCTCATCCATGCTCAGAGACCTCCCGACACCAGTCAGACCACATCAGTCTTAAGATGGAACCATATCATCTCACAGAGTAACCATTCTAGGAAGGCAATATTTTGTACTATTTCACACTACTTTTTCTAAGGAGTCTGTAATGTAGTATCAGTTATCTACTATATTACACTCATAAATTGTAAATAAAATTATTAATACAAAAAAGAATTATGAACAAAAAGTATTCTTCATTTACCTAGCCCTTTCAAACGTATATACGGGTTATGTAACTTAAGGTTGTTTTTTTTTTTTACTCTGATCCAAATCTTAAGCACAGGTTAACCTCTCCCTCTCTGCCCTCCTCAAAACTTGCAAAAAGATTGTCCTGAATTTGAATACATTAGAATTAACTTTAACTCAGATCTGTGAAAATTTCCTACTTACCATCAGATTTGTGAGTTTTAGGTATGATTCAACACATTGAGAAATATCTTTCATGGTAAATTCTAGAAACACAGCTGCTTTGATCAGAATAAAATGAGAGTTGTACTAGTTTGTGGAAGACAAACTTGCTCTGTGAGTGTGAAGACAGAGGACAACTCAAAGTAATAGCAGCTATGGTGAGCTGAATCCCTGCAGAGCTGTATGCTCAAGCACAGCAACTTCTCATTGCTCATATAACCTGTGCTGAAATGTGCTACACCCAGTCCTTTGGCATCTTCACTTGGAGCTAGTTTCAGTTCAGGCACATATCAAACTTAATCAGCTGTCAACATTTTTATCATTCTCTTTGAAAGTTTTGGGTGATTTGGGGTTTATGCAAATGCATTCTAACTCCAGTGCCACTAAAGCAAATAGGACACCAGCACAAATGAAACAGGTCAGTAAAAGGTTAAATTTCTATCTAACTTAAGAGCCACATTGTTTAGAAAAGAGGTCTATGATATAAGGCCTGTAAACAGCTACAACTGCTGTTACAGTATTATTGGTTAGCTTTGATTATCAAAAGGTGTGGTTAACACAGAAGTGGACAGTGAATGAGGCTGGAATGATTTAAGACTTCAGTGCTGTTCCAGAGCATTGGAGCTCATTTGTGAGACTGAGCACAGTGATAAAGTGCTAGTTGAGATACTGGCACGTAAAGCATCTCCTCAGCACAACTGAGGACAACATTTTGCAAAAGGTCAGCGGTTTGCCTCTTCATCTTTGTTGTTGAAAGACCAGTTTGTGAATTCACCTTTGTCCTCACTCTTATCTTAAACTTCTGGTTTTGACATAGTGTTGTGCAAATTTAGCACCTTCACAGTACGATTTTTTTTTTTTTTATATGTGTGTTGGGGTTTACGATTGCATACATTTGTTTGAACATTTGAGTCTCCATATGTCTTTTCTTGCAGCTATTTTATTTGTGACCCTTTCTAGTCATCTACATACACGAGTGTAACAACTTTTTTCTTTTGAGAAAGCTGGGAATTGCGTTTTCACAGCTTTTTCATCTTTCACATATTAAGAACTCAATGTTTTAAATGATACATCACAATTATGAAAAGTATGTACTTTCTGCACTTATCAAAATAGATATTCATGGGTGACTTCTGCACAACCTAACAAGGACCATAACTTCAGAATCCATAATTAAGATTTTTACATGCCTCTCTAGGATCTCCCATGGAAGGAAGATGTTCAGATGTTTGTGTGACATATGCTCATTAGAATGCACTTCAATTCCACACAAATGCAAATCACTTGAAAATTAAAATAGAGGAAGAAATTCTGGACCAGTACAGAAAATCCTAGAGTCTGTCTTCACGGAATTTTTCCTGGAGGGGATAAATTTAAAAAGGGCAGGAAGAAAAAAAATAAAAATAAAAAGGTATTTTAGAGGAATTCTGGATTTTGGTAGCAGTACCTGCTAAAGGAAAAAAAGCATAAAAGCACTTCTATCAGTGCACCCTGAGAAGTCAGTTGTGATTGCCTCATCCTGAAACAGGAGATCAGAGATAGAAATAATTTGGGAGTAGGGCAATCAGTTTAACTACAACTATTGAACCACTTTGGTAAAAGGAAGGGATAAATTGATAAAGGTGCTTCAGTTTGGAGAAGAGATGACTGAAAAAAAAAAGAAAAAATCAACAATGAACTCAGGAGCTGCACAGAGAAAGTGAACAGAAAGCAGTTCTCAGTGTCTTTTATACAAGAATATGGAAACATCAAACTAAATGAGCAGGCAGCAGATTCACAATGAACCAACATTCTTAAAATGTACAATTGGGAGATCTTTTTGACAATCTTATATCCCAGGTACCTAGGTATGGACACTGAAATAAGATACTGAACTAGAAATATCTTTAACTCAATTTAGTACACTCTTGCAGCTTCATTGTGTTCAGAGACATACTCTCCATATAGGTAAAATCCACAAACAGAAAGCTACACACAATCACGTATGTAGTAACTACTTTGATTTTAACCCATTTTAGCTCCCACACAGTAACCTGAAGAAAGATATTCCAGTACAGTATTTTTTTCCTCATTTTTTTTTAAATGTATGCCTACATCTTTTTAACAGAGGGGTTTTCCAATTTTTATTTCTAGCTTTAAAATACCCCAAACAACACCTCCCCAAAATCAAAACAAAAACAACAAAAAGCACAAACACAAATAAAACAAACAAACAAAACCCACTACACACACACAACACAGCACCACACACACACAATTAACAATCAACAAAAAAAACACAGAAGAAAGCAGAAAACCCGCCACAATGCACCCATTACTGTTAATGTCCACTTCAGATTGAAAGAAAACCATTTCAACCATTTTATTAGTGATCACTGCAGCAATATACTCTTCAAATGAAGCAGAACTAAGTAAAGTTCTTTCTGCTTTCAGAATTGATTTGATTATGAATAGCTATACATGTTTTATGTAGCAAATGATCCAATCATATAATTCAACATTTCATCTCAAAATTACTCTGATATGCTACAGGCTGGTTCCTTCACTGTTAGTAAGTGTTGATCTGTTGCACAGACTCTACTCTGCATAGACTACAACAACTGTAAATCACAGCCCTCGGGGAGCACAGCCTCAGAGAGGCTACTGTTTTCATTCCCATGTGGTTCGCTTGACCCTGTAATCCAACACTGCACCATAACTATGCTGTATAACTACCACAGGAATTGTTTGATATATAGGGGTGCTTGACCTCATTACATATATCCATCACATTTCCAAGTTGCTGCAATTGAACAGGACTATTTTTACAAATTTGCTCAATATTAGAAAATTACTTAGGAATTTACTTGAAATAATTTTAACTGTTCCCTGGCAGTTTAGTTCAATGTATTTCTGCTAGGGATTCAAAACACACACACAACCCTGCCACTTACCCAGGTAATGTAGTGATTAGGCACAACAAACAGTTCTTAAGATTGCTTCATAAAAATTCCATTTGAAAAAAATCTTTATTTCTTGTTTATGAGTTTGATAAGATATTTCAATAACTGCTTGGAGATACATATGCAGTCCACCAAGTGAGTTAAATTCCATTTCCACAAATGTTATCACTGCTTTTGCAGTTTAAAGTACTACAAAGTAGTTCTTGTGTAATTTGGGTGCGGCTTTTATAAACACACACTTAGAAATTCTAGAAACATGCGATGAAAGAGGTGAAAATATCCAGAAAACAATCTGGTCAACTTCCCAAGTAAAAATTCAGTGGCATTATCTGAATTAGAAAATGGACAAATGAAAAACTGGTCTGGAGATGAAGGAGAAAAAACAGTCTTGTTAATGGAGAAAACAATCAGAATCAATATCTTCATTTGAAGTTCTATCTTAGCAACACCCTTAAGCTAAACCCCAAAATTCCCGGAAATGAGCAGAATAAAAAGAACAACAACAATCAGTCTAATCCTAAATTTTAAGCATAGTAATTCTTAAACTTGGTGCATCAGTTTATTATCCACAAAATGAAGAAAAGTGTTTAGCTTGTATGAAAAGCATTCTATAAAAGATGACATGTAATTGCAACCTCTATTTTTTAAAAGTATTTTGGTCAAAACAAAAACGAACCTTCAAAAATATTATTCTTTATGATATCTGATGCTTATTAGCAATAGCCCCTCAAGCTGTCCAATTTTCATTTCTTCAAGAAACAAAAAACAAAACTCAAAAAACCTCACATGTGTTCACCCTCAAATTTTTATTTACTTTTTTCTTGGAAAAGACTTTATAACTGCTTCATTGTAGGTCTTTATAGATGCACCTTTCTAATTTAATGGAGTAATAAGTTGCATAAATTACAGTTATGAAGGCATTTTAAATTGTGGGGAAAAAATGCTTTAAACTAATGTGCAGAGGTAACATCCAGAGAGTGTCAAATGAAAAGGAAAACAAATCCTGATAATAATGTAGCATCAAAAGCCTCAGTGTAAACTGCATGAAAACTTAAAATAAAAAGTGAAAAAACTAATTTTGTTGCTTTAGTTTTAAACCATGCATTAAGGTTCAGGATATGTAACCCAATGCCGTCTGTGTAAAACAGTCAATCTCTTTTGTAAATGGGTCCAACTAGCCCTAGCCAAAGTGGCAAAAAGGTAAATGCAATGGTCTACTTGTATGTGCTAATCCATCCATGCTCTATTCTATGTGTTGGGTAATCTGAAATATTTTACAGGCTTATAAAGTCACTGTAATTCAGAAACTAGCAATCAAGTTTCCTAAGATAAATTAAGGTGACAAAATGATTCACCCTGTTTTCCAAGGGAGGGTAAAGGCAAAGGAATTTACAGCTCATGGTAGATTTAAATAGTCCAAACACTGATAGTTTACAAGATGATTGCAGTCTTTCCTACATCAAAAAAAAAATAATAAAAGGAGTAGAGTCTATTTCAAATTACTTAGTCTAACACAATTATTTTATTAGATGTTTAATTAAATTATAATACACACATAGTCAAAGAAACTATTGCATTTTAAGGCAGTATAACTATTAGCATAATTCCAGAGGGGCAATGTCTAAAGTCTTATTAACCATCTTAAAAAGCAACACATAAGGGCTGTTCTTCTTTGTATTCAATCCATGGAAGTTTTGCATGCTGAAAAAACAATGCAACTAACTTTGCCATTACATCATTCAGCTTTAATACTGCTGCTTTTCATTAACACAGTTGCCATGTGCATGGATGCATGACTTGACTTCACCTTCCACTGCAGTAATTCCTAATTTTAACTTTATTTCCTCACATTATCATTCTAAAGTTCTTATTAATTTTTTATGCCATTGCTTAATTCTTCAGTACTGTTAAGGGTACCCTCTGCTCCATGAAGCTACACTGTTGCAGCAGCTGAGAACCTGTTAAATGCCAGTATTTGCAGCTTTTGCCCTTTACTGATTATTATATTTTAGACGCCAAGATTTTAACCCATTGAAAACTAAATTTTGTTAAAATACAAGCAGTGGTTCTAGATCATTAGGGAAGGTTTGACAATTACTTCAGAAGAACTAGAATTCCATCTATGTTTCATTTTCTGTTCGGCTGCTTTTAAAAGATAAGAAATGTGGAAAATCATGTATCTGTTCAGGGATTCTTACCACGGACCTTGCAGGCCATTGTAACTACAGAGGACTGGCCTTGTATTGAACGACCTAATCCTCCTGAAGTAGAAAAGCTTTCTGGCATTTATTCAACAGAACTGAGATTTGGCCTCTGGTGTATAACAATGACAAGAACAAGAAAATACAGTGTTAACAAATGCATCAAAGAAAAGAGTAGATACAATACAAATCTTACTGTTTCCTTGATAATATCCCACAGACAGTGAAGGAGGAACATGGTATACAGTAGACATGCAACCCATTTTCCTGTAGGCGAGGCATTTACCACTTCCAGCAGGCTTCAATTTAGAATTGAAGGCATGATTTTTGCACCATTTTGATTAGACAGGTTCTATCCAACATCGTACTTTAATTGAAAAACTACAGGCAAGTAGGGTACATGAAGTCTATAATTAAAACTCTAAATCTTCATATAGAATTATGAAGTCTATGATTCAAATTTGCTATACATGCTTATACCCTACTTTCAGATATCTCCCAAAATGATAGGAAATAGCCCAATGAAGGACACATGTGCATCAACAGAGTCTGGACAGACTCTCCTAGATGGTGGATACAATCACAATCCACCAACACACAGACAATGTGCAAGGTTTAGCAACATCATGTTTAAAGTTCAGCACAGAGAACCTCTTCCACTAGAGCTTACAAATTTAACCATCAGAAACACTAAATGGAAAGCTAGGTATAGTTTTCTGAGCAGTCTGTGGTAGTCACACTTAGAATTACTCATAAGAAAAGTTCACTCCTTTATGCTCTAGGGTCCAAATCTACTTAAATATGTATTTAATATATCTAGCAAAATAATAACATAGTTTCACTAAATGAATCACAAAAAAGCCTATGATGCAACACTCGGATGTCAGAGGGGACTTTCACCTTATTTACCGTCTTTGGGTGGATGGATTTATTCCAAGGCTGTTTATCTTTAGCCTTTTCCTCCAGCTTTCTATCACCAACTGCGATACAAAGCCATACTAACAAAACCAAATAATCAGATGTGCTAAAGGGGAGAGATCTATACTTAGTCTGACCATCTTTTAGGAATACTAACTAAAACCAGACAATACAAGACTGTTGTTAGAAATTAAGTGCCTAGAGCATGGCTTTTTCTTGGTAGTAGTGAACATGAAAGAGAAAATAACCTAACCTCCTGGTCTATACTGTAAAAGTGCTTGCTATAAATCACATTTTTTACAGTGTCATATTCAACAGAATAGATCAATATTCAATAGATCCTTAAGTCATGGACACACCCACAAGTACTGCTTATTGATCAATATTCCACACACATTGCAAAAAACCTAAAGCAACCAGATAGGAGGAAAAAACAAGGATTTAATAGGAGGTTAACATTTAATATCCAGTCTTCACAGTAATGCAAACTGATTTTAAAGCAAGGTTACCTTTTTAAATGTTAAGAGCAGAAAATTGAAGAATTAATTTAATTTACTGTCAGTTGAACATTGCTAATGGAAATTATAGATAACTGTATCAGGTCATTCTTGACTAAATTAAATGCTATCTATCATTATGACATTACTAAAGGCTTTTTAAAATTCTGTTGTTAAAGGCAATCAATTTTAAATTAAACTATGTGTATTCAGTCTGTGTCCTAACCAATGATGAGGCAAATATGTCTTAGGGTGATAGCGGGAATTTATACCTCCAAAACTTTTCATATAAATTTTAACCAAGGTGGAATTTGAAAAGCAAATTAAGCTTTACTGCACTTCAGCCACAAAGCTCTTCTTCCCTTTTTTGATTTCTTTCTGGTTACCACTTGATAGATTGAAGTTTGCTGAAAGTATTAGCCACTTTTCAGAACCACCAGCATTTTCAGTGTGATTTAAAATCTACTGAAGACAATGAAAAACACCTTCTGTAAACTTCCATGAGGCCTTCTAGGATCTGTAAGTGCTTGGCAGCTACAAGCAGTAGGATTGAGTAGGCTTTGAATAAGTTCCATGATATTCAGCACACGATTTAGCAATCAAACATCTTTTGAAATAGATCAGAGGTGAATACTTCTATCTTTTCAGTATAGCAGTCTCTGCTCTGGGAAAACTTGCTGTACAACAGGAATAGCAAAAAGCTATAAAATGAGGAACAACATATTTAGCCGTAAGATATGGAAAAGTTAAGAAGAAAAAAAATTAAATTTTATTTATGTATGTAAAAATACATATGCCTATACCTGATACAAAGAGAGATATTCATATGTATAACAAAATCCTACAAAGACTTCTCCAATCTCTTCCTGGGGAATACTAGACAATATATTCATTTCAGCCAAACTGGTACTTTCTCTTGACTGTGGGAATTCTGTGTCACATCCATTTCTTTTAAAATTTCTCCTCTCATGGAAATGAAAATGATATTAATATTCATTCTTTGGCAAAGTTACTGTTATCCTCCTTTTTGACAGAATTACTCCGCCACAGACAATACTCTGTTTATTTTATATGCAATTGTCAATAATAGTGTCCAGCTGCTATATATATGCATCAAACTGGAACAGCATGATCCTTAAAAGAAACTTTCTTTCTAAACACTAAAAGATACTCCAAATGCACTCAGTAGATTTGGAAAATGTTAGCTATTAGCAGTAAGATATTACCTCCAACATTTAGTCACACTACATCATTTTGCCTCTCACAGAAGGATTTAAGAATTGAAAACTCTGCTGTTTTCAAGCTCTGTTAGTCCTTGACCATGTATTTGCCATCGCCTGGACTGGCTATTGACAGCTTTTCACCATGAAGTACGTTAAATGATCACTGACCGATTTAAGTTAGACTGTTGAACATTATATTTAAGTATTAGCAGGAATTAGACAAATAATTTTGCCTGGGGTCAGGGCATATTCCTTACTATATTCCCTTTTGTCTGCCACATTTTAAGCACTTTAGTAGTTCTTTTGACAGATCTAAGTTTGCTTCCATCATGAATCAAACATTTTCCTTCAGTATGACTTTTGTACCAAAGGACATAAGCAATCTGGGATAGATACTGTACAGGACAGGGAAGGTTTCAGCATTGAACTGACATTTAAAGAATACAAGAGCTTTTGCAGTGCAGGCATTTTGATGTTTTCTCTATTATTTTGTTAGATCAAATGTCCAATCTATCCAAATCAAATACAGAAATACTTCTGAAAGATTGCATTTCTCCCCAGAGTTAATGTTAGGATCAGAACAACAGCAAAGTCACTGGTATTCATATCTGCAACTTTTCAACTGAAGAGAACCCTTGCCTTCCACTTCCACAAAACAAATTATATGCAGCAAATTTGATATATCTCACAAAGTTGGCGAGTACCCTCTAGTATCATTCTGATGAAACCTGTGCCAAACAAATACTGCCCTCTTTATACTTCTGACTTGCTTTCTACGCTCAGCAGTTGTAGGAGAACAGGAAATTACCCTTTTTCCTGCTTGCTAAAGAGCATACCTATAAATACCTACCAACAACAGAGATGCCCTATTAAATGTTCCTAGTTGGGTATTTAAGAAAATAACATAATCTAACAGTGTCTCAAACATGATCTTAACCAGTTCAAGAGATAATTTATAGACAGTAGCAGTTAAATAACTGCAAATGCTCATATGTAATCTTTTTGCTCCTCAGTACATCCCTAAACTGCAGACTGCTGTAAATTAGAACAATTTAGTGGAAAAACTTTTACACTGTTTTACTATTTACCTCCTACTAACCAGTGTAACTGTTTTTGTGTTCCCAAATATGTCGTTATTACTAGATACAACATCTGGATCTTGGCTTTAGCTCTTCAAGTCTCTCCTCTTTGTTGTAACATATTAGCTAAATATGGACAAAAAAAATACCTGAAATACATGAAAATAAACAAAAATGTCAGGTTAGGCTTGGAGAGGTATCATAGGAAATTATTTTTGCCCTTCCTCCATTCTTTCTTAAAAGCAAACAATCAAAAAACCCCAACTCTAGATCCCAGGAAAACAACAGAAATTCACTTCAGGAAATATTTCCATATAATTACATTCCAGAGGCTTGAATTCTTTATGTCTACTTTTGCAATCTCATGTAAAGGCCTTTACAGGAAAGAATACAATACAAAGCACTTGAGATTCTGCTTTTAGGAATTTCTTCATTAAAAGGAATTTTTATCTGCTATTCTCTGTAACTTCATAAGACAGTACAGTTTGCATCACACACTGAAGAGGACTGGTTTCAATAACGAAACTGTGTAGTGATCTCAGCTTAGTTCTTCTATTTTATCCCTTTAAATTTATATTCAAAATTATTTAAATGAGACTAAATATTTTAAATTTAAGAAGTATGAAACAGACACTGATTAAATACACAACAAAAACTAAGAAAAAAGATCCATAATTAGCCACACATATATGCAAAATTTTCTTTATTTTTCTTAGTTTAGTTGTGTGACTTAATCTTCGTGTCAGTTTTATGTTTATTCGGGACAACATTGCATATGAATGCTCTGCAAAATTAGGTGCCATAGAAAGCACTTCTAAATGAAATAGAGGAAAACCAGTATTAAAAGAAAATAGACTCCAAAATTTTATTCAGAAATTCCTATCTATTGGTAACTGTGAAATTAATAGGTGGTTCTTAGGAACCATTCAGTGTTTTAGTAAGGAAAATGCTAGGACTACAAAGACAAGAAGTGGGGGTCAAAAATGGCAAAATCACCTTAATCTATCTTGATAATATTGGAAGGTGGAAGTGAGTTAAACAAAAGAAAAACCACAGTCAAACAACAGTAAAACCCCAAGAAACAATACTGATGTTTTATATATTGATAATATACACTAGCTTTCATTAATACCATAACTGTACCATTAAGCAATTGTTTATTTTAATCTAGGCAGAAAATTATAATACTAATTTTTAATAAACTTTTAAATAATCGTTGAACTAGTAAATGCTGAACATCTCTGAGCATCATTTGAGCAGGGCATGAGCAATACATTATTCAGCTAATGAATACTATTACAGACATGAAGACTTGACAAACTTAGCAAGTGCAGTGCATGGTTCTGAGCTGTGGACATCACTGCGGTTAACAGCAGATCAAGTCTAAACCACAAAGTCACAGAGATTTGCTGAGCAGATGATCAGCTAAGCCCTATAGAATCTCATTTCTGAAGTTATGTATAGCTTCACAGAAAATACTCCCATAGACGTTCTTTTTAAAAGGTATATAGAAACATACAAAAAAAATATGTATAGACCCACTTGTGCGATCACAGTGATATCAATGTTTGTCTGGATATACCATCAACATTTAATTGTAGAGTACATCCAAACTGCACACAAAATCATCATGACAGAAGTCATGGAATCCTGCCAAATTTCTGGCATTTCTAGAACATTAGAGGATTGAACTCTTTCCAACCTAGAATTATCTACTGTATGAAAATAGAGCATGACATTCCTCCTAGCTAGAAGGAAATATGTTTATATTTAGTTTCCACAAAATTGCCAATGTTGAAAGCACATTTATTCCCCCAAATGTGGAATACTTTCCTACCTTGAACAATCTGTTCAGTGTGCTGCTTTTCAAATCAGTATATGCTAATACTTTTTGATGGACCGCTAAATAACATAGAGAAGTCCTTGAGTCAGCAATACAGGATTGTTATTTCCTCCGACACCTGACTCCAGCAGAGGCATTCTTTGCAATTTAATCAAGAGTATCTAACCCATGCTTCTGTTGACTACAGCTGACATTCAGCAGTGCCAGCTAGATACAGCATGTTCATACAGTTTAGAGATATAACTATGGTACCACATTGGAAAGAAGATTAGCAGCATTATGGCACTGAATTTGTACAGCTTGAGGAACATAAATGGCAAGACATTAGCAGTATCAATTAGAGAACTTAAATTGGTATGGAAAACAGTAATAAGTGAGGCTACAATATCCAGGAACTTTGTAGACAAAGATTGGTTTCACACAGCTACCGTTTAAAGCTATCTTGCTACCTGATTATAGACCTTCTGAGGCACTTCACATGTCATAAAGGCTTACAGTGATGAGACCATCTAACAAAAGAGTTCTATTTAACAAATACCTTCAACACTGAATTCATGTACAGTCAAATCAACTCTTTTTATTTATTTTAAAGAATTTACTATGGAAATAGTTTTCCAGTATTTCAGTCACTAAAACAAATAACTGAAATGTATTCTGAAAAAGTATTTAGACTAAAATACGTTCTAGAATACATTTCTAAGTGACACTTGAAGAAAGCATTCCCCAATAGGCAATGTGTTCCTGTAATTTTGTGGCTCTCAGAGAATGGTGTGACTTGGAAAGGACTTTAAAGGTTATGTAGTCCAGCCTCCCTGCAGTAAGCAGTGTCACCTTCAACTAGATCATGTTGCTCAGAGCCCCATCCAACCTCAGCTTGAATCTCTCCCAGGGACGGGGCCTCCACCACCTCCCCTCCACACCTCCGACCTGTTCCCGTGTTCCACTACCCTCACAGTGAAGAGCTTCTTCCTAATGTCCAAGAAATGTCATCTTATCAGTTGGTTATTTCCCATAAGAGTACAAACCCTTCAGGACTACCCTTGAGCCACCACACATACAGAAAGCCAGATCTACAAGGTGATGAACAAATATGACATCACGTAAATATTACTGTGACGGTCCTTAGACTACCTTATCCCTGGAAGGGTAAGTTAGAAGTCACTGTTATATCTCTGCATGCATTCTTCTAGCACTTTGATTACCCCTTTTTGTCCCCTATTACCTGGGGTGTCCTGCTGGCCATTATCCTAGATAACTGAGAGCCAATGCAGAGTACGCCTCTGCAATGTTTATTAATGGACTATGAGGAAACATGTTAATAAAGTTGCCAGTTATTTTATGTTCCACTGCTCCAGGCTCCCAAGCTGCTTTATTAAATTTAGGCATCGCTCAGCCTGCATAGAATTGGAAGCCAATATAGTTTCTAATACAGTTAAAGAAGTAGACATCCCCAGCAGGAAACTCCCAGGACTCCAGTTAGCTACCTAAAATCAGACCGTTATCGATACTCTCCACAGATATCTCCTACAACAGATAAAAAAAGACTCATCAAAAATGCTGATGGGATTGCAATACGCAGCACCAAGGGACACAGCTGCATTCAGAGCAACTTCTGCTTTCAAACTTCAGGCAATATCAGAGTTGGATTCAGAGCCCTGGTGCCACTACTGTAATTTTAGCATTTGACCTGAGTTATACCATGTAGATAGCACACTTTGGGCAGATACTGACTGAAGACATAGATTAATCAAAACAGGAAAAAAGTAGTATACTATTGTGTTTGTACCTAGTGCCCAACTGACATGGCTTATAACACAAGGGTTATCAAGAAAGAAAGGATGTTAAGTTAGTTTTTCTTTTTTTCATTGCAAACATTAACTGTTCATAACACATTATAAAAACCCCAGCTATTCCAAAGCATGTAGAATATTGTCTTTTGGTAGAAGCATCTGGCTCCTGCTACCACTGACACCTATGAAAAGCCACCTTTGTACCACAGTAGCTAACAACATCGTAGGCTCCAAGAAACAGGCACTGTGGAGAGGGAGCAGACAAACAAACAACATCACAGAGACTTTAAGTTCAAAGGGTGCCAGTGATAGTTAAGAGATGCTAGATATCATTAAATAAGAAATGGATCCACAGGCATTTAGAATCCTATAATGGCTCACAGGAAGAATTAACAGAATAAGAGAACAAAGATAACAAGTTATAGGTGTCTCTGATTTACTGGACTTTTCAGTGAGGTTCTTAAGAAAATTGTTTTGTGCATATTATCAAAGAGCAGCTTAAGCCAAGATAAAGGAAAACCTGACAGAACATTTCCTTTTCAAAGGCAGACAACTGTATGGGCAAGTGGAGCAAGAGGCTGGGTACAATACTGTCAACATATTAACTGCTGGATGAACAAAACATTTTGTAGGTGCAGCTTTCATATTTTACACCTCTGCATACTTAAGAACCTTACAAGTCGTTACCATCAATAATATGTAATTAATTGGATATTGCAATAAGGAAAAAGTAAAGACTTGAAAAGCCCCTTGGGAAGTCTAAACGTTTAGAAAAGGCCTATAGGAAAGACAACATGACACATATTTACAAAATACTTAAATACAACATAATTATCAAATAAGATTCCAGTAAATTATTAGTTTTAATATTGAAAAACTACTATTTTGCCACAACAGATGTGTTGATTGTGCTTTGCCATTTTAACATTATTTATTATTATTATTTATTATTATTTT
>JANHFX010012842.1:15670-56135 GCA_027560015.1 Chloroceryle amazona | reverse complement strand
TCCTGCCAGTGGCACTTGGCCATGGGGACACGTCTTCTCCCTTGCCCAGAGGGGGAGAAGGAGAACCCTTCCCGGGGCCATACGTACAGCGTCCCGGCACTGCCGGCCTGGGCTACCCCCGAACTCTCGCCCTGCTGCCCGCGGGGACAGCGAACTTCCAGGCCCCCTGCTTCCCGGCAGGACAATCGTCCCCGCAGGGAGTGCCATAGAGGCAAGACGGCCAGGCCACAGCCGCTGTGCTCTCGGGTTTCTCTCCTCCCCAACATTGCAATTGTTTACTACTACAAACAATATTTATGGTGTCACTGAAGCAAACAATCCCACTGCAACTTGCCTACAAAGTTCTGCCTTCCCTGCTACCTTAAAAAAAAGCAAAAACAAGTAGCCTCCACTAAAACCAAAACAAAAACGCACACACACAAAAAGCAACTAAACTACCGTAACATCAATTTCTAGACAGCACTTTCAAGTAGCCACACCTATGATCCCCAAACGATGAATGGTTTTCTCACGATTTCACTAGAATAGAGGAGGTTTAATTATGAACAATCATTGATTTTTTTTTTCTCTTTGTGTGCTTGGCATCTCCTTAGGTTCTTTCACCCTCTCCCAAAAAAGAATCCCAGATGCAGTCTTCAACATACTCTTTACAGCACTCATTTTATCCAGTTAGCTTTCATTCTCCCCACTTTATTACAACATTAAAAAGGATTAAAACTTAGGCTTCCCACTCTTATTTGCTTTATAAAACGCCTGGAAAAGTCTAAGTAGCTTCTGGACACTGATGACCCTTTGGGTGCAGTAGAGAATGTTTGCCTTTTCTCTTCCTTTCATGTCTCCAGAGACAATGCCTCTTACAGAATAACATGGAAATTTTTCTTTGCCTTGTAATTATTTTATTTCTTTCCATCTCTGTAAAGAGCACTTTTGAGATGCCCAGTGGAGATTTTGTTTCCCTTGTAAGATGTGGAGAAATAAGGTTGTGGCCTTTTGTGTCTCAAGTGAGAGCTGTGTTTTCTCAAGTCTCTGCTTCACCACTATCATATAACAATTCTTGCTGATTACAATCACCCATGCAAAGCAGTTAAAGTGCTGGCAAGAAAATCAGAAGCAGGATCCCCTGCATTGCTACTGCTTATGACTAACGAATCAAATAATCTGGTTCATTTCATTAGTATTAACATTGCTGAGCAGCTCAGTGGGCTCTGGTGCTAGCTGTGGAATTTTGTAGTTGTGTTTGCTCCTGACCTACAGCAGTATATTAACTATATAAATGCAGTAGGCCCATGAGTCATTTTCACAAGGAATATTTCCATGTGTATGAAATAATAAACTGCTTTGTGTCCAACCATCTACAGCTTGCATCCTTTTGTTCTAAAGGAGCAGTTATATTAGAAAAGACCAGCAGCAGCTACTGGAGTCTTCAGTTTCATTCTGTCCTGACAGATTTTCATGTGTTACTTGTAACATCCTTTTGAGGAGCCTTCATTTGGTTTCGGAAAGTATCATCACACTTCTAATCTGCAGGTTATAAAACCTTGCTTACCCCCATCTTACCTACCAAGCCCAATAAATCTGACGCCTGTACAATTTTTGCCCTGTGGAACCAGTAAATAGTAACAGCATTTAAATTTCATAGAAGTAGGGCTTTCCCCCAAATGAAGCAGGACTTATTCTGCCAAAAAGTACAAGTCAGAGAAAAGAATTCGGAGACTTGACCCTACCCTGCTTACCTCACAATTTGTACTTCTTGGTAAAGGGAGCACCTCTTATTTCCCCTCCTACATATTTCTCTTGGGGATCTACTTACTGTCTGTATACAATGGCAGTAAGCCAGTCTGTGTCAGCTTGCAGCAGCTGCCAGCTTCCCCCAACAGTTCTAGAGGGCTGGCCTTCCATGAATCACCCTTCTGAACTCTGGATTCTCAGCTGTTGCAAATAGTGCTCTTATCAGCACTGAGCATCTGTACAGCTGAACTTTGTTTCAGGAAATAAACGAGCAGAAACAGACTCACATGTACAACATTCATCAAAATACTACTATTCCCACTTCTAAAGCAAAAGTTATAAGAAATTTCAAGAAAGTCTTACATAGCCTAAATATAGTTTGGGCTGTTTTTTTCCTGAAGAACTACTAAGCCTCTGATTTTTACTTTCCCGCCCCCCACTCTCCCCTAGCAGGGTTTTGAATGCAGCAGAAAGAGCGGTGATGCTAAAGACCTAACTTTCACTTCTGGCATGAAAAGCTGTTGAGGCTTGGTTGAGTTATAGGCTTCTGAAAGTTGCCATTAACCTTTTGTTTCTTGTGCTCTTCAGGTGAAATTTGCTCAGATGCCAAAGAAATAATTGCACGTGAACTTTCTCAGAAAACCTCGAGGCTCTCACTACCAGCACAGCAACAGCACTGTGCTAGAAATGGCTGCCTCGCTGGCAGCACAGAGCAGCAGACAGCGAGCAAGGCCATGTCTTTCAAATTCAAATAGTTCCAGGAATACAATGTGCAATCTAAAACAAAAAGATTCCTCCTCCAGCCATTAAACTCGTAGATTAACAACTGCAAAGGGTAAACTGTAAATGCTGAAAGTTCAGCTTTCAAATTCTGGCAGTGATGTATTAGGGAGCCTAGAGGGCTCAGTGTACTGACATATACAAGCAACTCCCCACTTTTTTTTCTTTTTTTTTTTTTCCCCTCTCAAAACTGCCCCTGATTCAGATCTGTTCAAGTACTGGAAAGACAGGATATTCCAGACTTTAATTTGCTGTGCAGTTGTAACTTGGGCCTGGTGGGCAGTCTTTAATCATATATCATTTTTATTCCCAGATCAATTTCCTCACTCATTGCATATGATGAAGAGGGATAGTTACAGTCTCACAGCTAGCATCTCCCAGCATCTGAATGCCTGATTTAACAATCCAAATTACTTTATACACTTAAGCAAGTTCATCTGTCGAGTGCATGGATTCGGAAAAGCCCAAACTGAACCCAGTTGATCTTTAACTTTCTTTGGGCACCTCACTATGACAGTGCATAGATTTATGTTTCAATTATTTTAAGCTTCTCCCCTATCAGTTTGGCTTATCAACTCCCAAGTGCAACTGTCTAAGTGTGGTATATCCAGTATGCAAAAGGTTCAGGAGAAATGGGATTAGCTAGAAAATTCCATGAAGATGACAAGCTACTTCTGAAAGCTTCCAACAGCTTCTCAGTTGTTAGTTTGATTTCTCCCCTTATGGTAGGAGTCACAGTAGTAGTGGTGTTGACTTTCCCAGGGCAACACAAATCAGTATTAGCATAAAGTTGTAAGAAGTAGTCCCACTGATTTCTTACCAATTTAGGAAAAATGCTCAATTTAAAACCTTCACTTTAGTGAAGAAGTTTACCTTGCCTTTCTAATCTGCATGTTTACAACTGGGTTTGCAGTGTTCTTCAGAAAGAGCACAGGATAACCCAGGGTATGCAGCAGTACAGGAGTACAAATGCACTTTAAATGTGAGATATACATAATTAGAAATTCTGTTACGAGGAAACTCTGACCATTACTCAGACATAGCCTTTGGGCATGGAATTGTAAAGCACAAATAGATGAATAAATAACATAAAATGGCCACCATGTGAGCTTTGATAAGTGTCCAAATGCATTTTAAACTAAAATGAACTGTTCTTTAGTGAGTCCACTAATTTATTCCAGCCATCTGTGTCAGTGTAAACAAAAGCTTGTCTCCAAAACTGCTTTATAATTTTTTAGATGTAGCGAGGACCACAAGTTTCAGCATGATCATCTTGGGAGAAAAAAAATTAAGCAAAAAACCCACATATTTTCACACCACAAACATCTTTTGATAACCACTATCATGCAATTCAAAGAAATATTGAAAAGTAAAACTTGTTTCTGGCATAGCATAATGTTTTCCTATTTAAATGCCACCAAATGTTTCTTGAGGATATTTTAGGGGATGGAAAAATCTGGCTATTTCCCCCCCCTTCCAGTATCCAGTGATGACATCTGTAGAAAAATCCTATATTTATTACTAAGCTTGAGAACTGCTAAATTGATATCCTGGGTTTGCACTGGTCTGAGAGTCTTTTCTCTGTATGGGTCTCAAATTATTTTCAGTCTCATAATGTCTCATGTTGTTGGACCTTACCTGTATAGAATAGCAAGGAAATCCAAGTGTGTATAAGCAGATGTGTGCACATTTAGCATGTCTTCCCTAGATAAAAGCAATTATAACTGTCAGATTAAGATGGGACTTTGGAGCGGACTTTGGAGCATTGAACCTGGGGAAGAGGAGGGTGAAAGTACTTTACGCGAAGAGTTTGTAGGACTTAATTATAGAGCTAGTGAGCAGCCACTCAGTTATATCAGACCAAATTATCCTTTCTGGAAAAAAAAAAAAAGGAAATCCACTATAAGGTTTGACAATTCAGGTAGTAGAAGAGGTGTCAGAGGTGTCTCTTTCAGCCCTGGGTGTTTAGAAACAAAGGATGCTCCTTTTCAGACATACACATCTCTGAGATGAGGAGAGTGAAAAATAAGTTTTGTTTTGAAGGATTACAGCATTTGTTCTGAGGCTCGGTCATTATTTGCATTTTCTACATTCCCCGTGGCAGCCAGTTTCTGGCAAGGATGAGATCTGCCTTTTGACCGAGACCTGGTTTGGACCTATTTTATTGTGCAGCACTGAAGCAGGACAAAATGACGCTGAGTTCACTCAAGATTCCTTTATATGGCAACTGGCTAGTGTCTGTGCAAACTGACCTTACAGCCCTGCTTCCCCTGCAGACTGACAAGCAATCACAGAACAGGTTTACTACCTAAGTTCTTGCAACAGCAAGTATTTCTCCATTCAGGAAAATATTAGAGATGGTGACTTCCTCTCTAGCTTATAACCACGCAATGTTAGCTACTTCTGTGCTTGCAGTTGCGAAGGGAAGGATGCAGTGAGATCAGAGTAAGATTTGCCTCTAAAATAAACACACCACAGACACATTCACTGAACTATTACTATGAATTCAACCCTTCCAACAGCAGCAGATTTTTTTTTTTTTCAGGGATTCTGTAGTCTTGTTTCCAAAGATACTGACAAAGTACAAAGTGTCCTCTTGAATTATTTACAAAATACTACTAGTATTTACTATTGGTCTCTATATTTGCAGCATAACTACTTTCAACTTTGATAGCGTTTCAAACACCTCACAAAAACATTTGACAAACATAATGGCTACTGCTTGCTATTTTAAATGACTTTGTAAAGAAAAGTTGTCACCACATTGACATCCTTTAAACAAAAACTGTTGGTGCGTTTGAATTGTTCTTATTTAGTAGTTCAAAAAGGAACAAACAGGTTTGTGTTTTCCTAAAAGAAATACGATAACTGACGTTAACTTAATGTCCCTTTAAGTAATTGCAATTAGTCTTTTGTCTCTGCAATACAGACATTCCTTTCACGGCTGAAATCCCAGCCATACTTGGTAATACACAGTGATCATCAACAGCAGTATTAGGCTAGGTTAGTACCTTTTTAACACCTTCATCTATGCCCTGTGATCAAATTAAAAATAAATAAATAAATCTGACAGTCATTGCAGAATCTGTTATTAACGTACTAATGAGAGCACTACAAAAGAGAAACCATAGCAACTGATAGGAACTATATGCTAGCCTCATCATAAGTCAATTGGTAAGCAGGTTTACCAGAGAAATCTTAGTTTTAAGAGTAAAAGCAAAACCAGAATAAAGAGACACCTCGTCTGGTTTTGTAATGTGAACACTTTTCTTCTCGCTAGCATACACATAATGCATGACATTTCCAGAGTACTGTCTACTTGCTTGCTTAGAGGTGATAATTTACAAGTGATATTAGTTGTTCATCTGTGTAAGAACACACACTAGTTTTATATTAACTGGCATCTTCCCATTTAGTTGTTACAGTACACATAAAAAAAAGTATTTTTCTTGTTACTTAAATACACATTGGATTGCCATTAAAACAGTGAAGCTTTACCCCTCCACTAGTGTTCTAAGTAAACACTAAACAGGACTCTGCACATTTTTAACTGAACCCTTCAAATGCCTGCAAATTGCTTCCTGCAGAGTTCCATTTACTTCCAAATGATTCATTTACACTGGCCTGTTACTTCAGCAGTTGTCTCCATACACACAGTGAAATGTATTGGTCCTATTGCAAGATTTAATCACAGACTTAAAAGGTTGTAAGCTGAAAATAATTTTCTAATAGACTGGTGTCTTGTCCAGATCTTTACAGTGCTCAGTGCAATGGACCCCAACTATAACTTGGATTTTATAACAACATTCAACAGCCATCAACACTAACAGGCACAGGTAATTACCTTGAAGATTTTAAGCCAATCCATTAAATACTACCAGAGAAAAACTATTGTGCTTTACACTGCATAAATAATTGCTCTAAGGTAGAACAGTGCTTGGGCGGGAAACAAAGTAGAAGCCCCCAAAGCACTATCCAGTACATCTTTTGCTCTGTAGCTTCTATCATATATGTCAAAAAAACCAAAGACTTAGTCAAAATTTCCACAGGACAGTTCAAGAAAATTTTTCTTCCCTACGCTTGCTATAGAGCTGACTTTTACCCAGGACCCATACACTGCACAGAAGAAAGCTGATTTCCACTTACATGTCTCTGATGCAGCTGTAGGCCCACACTATTGCTATAAGATGATGGATAAAGACTATCTACACCTCAGT
Source organism: Chloroceryle amazona (assembly GCA_027560015.1). NCBI lineage: Eukaryota > Metazoa > Chordata > Aves > Coraciiformes > Cerylidae > Chloroceryle > Chloroceryle amazona. The sequence goes on along the minus strand of JANHFX010012842.1, from coordinate 49,410 downwards.
TGTTGACTGGAGAACTGGTAATACAAACGACTTATGGTACATCCCTATGTCCTTGCTAAACTACTAGGCTGATGGCAAGATAGTCATTTGTCTCTGACTGTTTTGAGAAAATTCCTGAAGCCTATTTCACCACTTCAGAAATCACTAACTTCACAATCAGCAACAGTTACTGCCTTCTTGGCAAGGTTGAAATGAATAGGAGAAATTAATTCCTACCCAAGGTCTCTGCAAAGTATGGGTGAGACTTTAATTCACTGCCACCCTAGCCTAAGGTAGCAATCATCAATAGGACAAACATTCTGCATCATCATTTCCTCTCTAATTTAATCAAGGTCATATTAGATCACTACATCAAATCAAGCAGAGTCAATTTGATAAAAAAAATCTGAACTAAACCAGTTTCCTTCTGGAAATTAACCCTTTAGCACAAATATTATCCATCAATGAAGACCATTTTATTTCCAGTGATAATGATCATTGTTATAGAATAAGTAACTTTTAAAAAGTAAATCCTCTCTGACAAATTAAAGCAAAATTACATTGTCTAATCTCATGTATAAAGTTGTGAATTTTGATCAGATTCAAAAGATCTTGCTTTTATTTTTGTTTCCTTCAAAACTATTTTTTCTACCTTTCTCCTCTTCTTTACCTCCCAATAGCCCCATAGTACCAGTCCACCTTATGTCAGCTTTTCTAGACAAATGGCTTGCATACAATGTCATCACTTCTAGGGTCATTTATTGCTTTATAGGGTTGGGATTTATTTTTATATTTGTTTAACACAGAAAAACAAATTCCATGGAGTACTGGAAGTATGCCTAACAAAAATGTATTATGCTGGGTGCTAGTTACCTCATGCAAAATTCAATCTTAAAAAAAGTATCTCGTGGTGTTTGTGGAGCTGTCCAAGTTCACACACGCAAAAAAAAAGGTAGAAAGTTTTGTGGTTTGGTTGTGGTGAGTTTGGTTGTTTTGTTGTTGTTTATTTTTGTTTCAGTTTGTTTTATTGGGGTCTGTTGGTTTGTTTTTAAGATTTATGTCCAGTAGAGCTCATTCCCCAAATTTGCACCAATTAACACTTTTTTCATTGCAGCAACTACGCGTCCAAGATTTTACCCGAATAATAATCTATTGCTATGGCAACTTTTAGTTAAATTGAATCACATCTTCCCAAAGAATGCCTGGAGTTAAGTGGACTACAACCACATCATCTGTCCGGGAAAGTGTGATCTCCACCAGGCTGTGACTGATGGAGGAAGAAAGGGACACAGCTATAGGCTTTTTAGCCCACATAGCAAATTCCTGCTTCAAAGATTCCAAAAACTTGAAGGATCCCTCCCACGTGCCTCATAACACCTACATCAATAGCTTCTATAGCCAAAACATTTCTTTTTTTTTTTTTTTTGCTTGTCAAATACTGACAATGAGATCATATATATATGCATACTTGTCATTTTCCACTTATTGCAGAAAGAACCTACATTACTGTCACTGGATATATTTACTATAAGCCTGAAAGGAACAGAATATCATAAGGTTTAAAAGGCCTTTTTATGTTTTATTATTTTTCTCAGACACAAAAGAAATTAATTACCATCATATAAATAAAGCTATTGTAAATACCAAAGTCAATGGAGCTGTGACAATTAAGATTGACTAAGGAGCTCCCACACACACATACACAGCCAGACCTGCAGTTGAACCACGTTGTAACAGACTGGCTGGTCCATCTGTTTGTTACGCTTGTTTGTTATTCTCCTATCACATACTTAAACTGTCAGCTCTGGTTTTGGGTTATATGCTTTGCAAGTACATACCAGCCATTTAAAGATGATGAGCTCCCCCCACCTCCATTAAAGCCATGGTAACGCTATTTTCCTAGGATCTGATTTTGCACTGCTTCAGTAGTGTGACAGTGAGCAAGTACTCACTACAGATGTAGGCTGTAATCTTGCGAGGGACGAGCCTTGGTATCAGCAGGATGAATTTGAAAGGATGCAGAGTGTGGCAAGGAGACATAGCTGGCTTTGCTTCTTCCGGTAACACTTCCCCCCCCTTTTAAAATCTGTACCTCCATCTCACTACTTCAACAGAACAAAATGAGGAGGAGACTAGTAGACAAGAAATATCTATAACAAAGTATAACATCACCATGGTTTTGATTAGGAATAATAGACTTGGGATAATAACTGCTGTAAGTTTTATGCAGATCTGTGAAATCTGGTAAGCTGTATTGTAAATTTTTTGTTTGTTTACCTTTAAGGTTGAAATAAAGCACTCAAAACCAAAAATGTATAGAATTGCTTTGGCCAAAACATATTTGATTGGAAGAAAACAATTTATTTTTTTTATACATGAAGAGCAAACTAAGTTGTAGAGATTCCAGTTTAGGGGTCTACCTGCAGATTGTCATTTTTTAATTTCAAAATCAGTTACGTTATTTTTGCTCTCTCACACCTATAAGATGTTATATTTTACCACCAAGATAATGTAACCAACTAGTTCAATACTTGAAAAAGCTATATTGCAATGAATTTGAAATTCATTCACGGTTGAAGGGATTTTTTTTTTTTTTCTTTTTTCCAAAGCACATCTAATATTGCAGAAAATCTGTCTAGGTGTTTGATAATAATTTGCTAGAAAATTAACCTTCTAGAAATGCTATTCCTCAAAATACCATTGAGTCCTAGAAAGACCACAAACATTTGTTGCAAAGTTTCTCAGAAGCAGGCTACTTGGTTGTATCAAGTTTAAATTACATAAAGCATTGATTGTAGTCTCTCAGTTAGCTATTGCCAACTTAAAAGGTAAACCAGACTACTCACGTGCCTGTTATACTTAGGGAACATTTAGGACCAGATTCTCACTGTTAGAGATCAGTTGTACTACCCCACAGCAGGCCAGAGAGGCTGTTAACTAAGGTAACGGTTGCTATTCTACCCTCAAAATATGGGTGGGATTTCCTAGTGGCTCAGATTTTCTGCTGACATCAAGTGCCCATCAGCTGTGCCTTGCCTCATTTGTAGCCACAGATAATGATGCAAAGGAAAGCATTTGTATACAAGGTCAACATCAGGGAAATGAGGATTAAAGCCTGTTTTGCAACTACTTTTTTTCAGGACTACAGAATGCGATTTGTATTCTCCAGTTTAAAAAGATCTAGTTTAGAAAGTATTTAATTTCTGTATATCAAAAAAATCCTGTAAGTTTGACAATGTCATCATTTGGTGGTGTTTACTGAAGGTCATTATCTGTCATATCTGCTATTTGAAAAATATAGTGTACATTCATAAATCAGGGCATTCAATGACTGTACTTTGAGGGGTAAGTTTTGCCCCGTCATCTTCAGTCAGCTGTAGCAAAGCTCTGTATCTTCCAATGAAGAAGCGTGTAGCCATCCCAAGCAAGAGGTCAAATAGTTTCTCCTCGGAAGAGAAAGCTGTTGCATATGGCACGAGTCCACTGAAATGTCATAAGATTATTCGAAGCATCTTTCTCATGGACTCTAGATAACCCTTGACTATGCAAGCAGTTAGGTACCACCAACTTCAAGGAGTCCTCGGAAAAATATGCTGTATTGAAGGCAGTTAAGAACATAATCAAGAGCCACAATTGCTATATCACAAATAGTTCCTGTTAAGTAACCACTGAAACAGTCACTTAGATACACTTCTACCTTAGAGTAGAGGATGGCTTAGAGGTACATGTTTAACCTTGAGTAACTACACTAGATGGAATTTTTAAACCCAAAATACAGTTTTAACCAACAATTTCAAGGAAAGGAATAGCAACACATCCTTACAACACTTCCTCACAAAGTCTGTGCACCCAGGACTGTGACCAGCAAGCCTGAGGTGCTGGCAGAAGCCTACTCATGGGACAAAGCTGTACACATCACAAAAACGAAACTCTTATCACATAGTCTCTCAAAAGAGACCTTTAAGCCTGCTACAAAGTCTTAGACTCTGGACCCATTGCTATTCCTGATAACTTCACCGAAGATCGAATCAAATCAACTTGTTTCATTCTTTTGATTCTATAGAAGAGCACATACAGCTTCATCCCAATGTGCATCTGAAGTTCATCATATCTAAACTTTAAGCTTTCAGTTTTCTTCCATAAAGGTGCTTAAAATATATGCCTTTTGAGTCAAGTTTTACTATTGTAACACTGATTCCTACTTGAGTAATTGAATAACTGAAGTTTGTACAATACAGATACCTCTTCTATTATGAATATACACTCCACAGTAGGGTTTCTGGTTCCACTTCCCACACACACTTGTGTGGTTTTATAAATGGACTGTACCTCATGTACAGAGGTAGTGATATCCTAATTCAACGTACTTAGTCACAGGACACATCACCAACATAAAGCCATTACATCTAGTTGTGCTCTTCCTACCTCCACACATAGGATGTTTTGCAAAGAAATAAGTGTGAGAGAATACATGAATAACCAGAGCATGCCTTATGTTTTTATTCTCAGCTCTCTTCTAACTCTTTTCTACAGGCTGTCTTGCCTCCCGTACCTCTTTTAATGTTTTTACTGTCTCTGAAAGTTAGCCAGACCTTTTCTGAAGTGCCACAAGCACATCCTTGTGGCTGCACATGCTTCTGGTCTAAGTTTCTTCCTTTGGTACCTTTTTCCCCTTGCTACGTTATCACCTCCCCTTGTTTTCCACTTTATCACCTATTCTTCGTCATCTCTTCTCACTTGTTCTTTTTACCACATGGAGCTTTTGCTTTTAATGCTGTCACAATGTCAGGAGACTCCTGGGTGGTTTTGTTCGTTGGGTTGTTTTTTGTGGGTTTTGTTTGTTTGGGTTTTTTTGTTTTGTTTTTAAGAGTTCACATTTGAGTTTGAAATTCTGAGAAAAATCCCATTTTGTTAACTTTCGAGCATACTATGGCTGCTTCTGTAGAATTTATTTTAGTAAGTAATGGGTCTGCAGGACATTTAAATTAAAGTAAAATTTAAAATGCTAAGGATAACAATCACCTTCTGATTGATCCTGGGTCTTAGGAGATGGTCTACATCTGTTATGAGTTGAAATTGTCCTATTGCCTGTAGAAAAGCCAGACTAGTGGAGAAAGTAAAACAACTAACCCACTCAAACTACAAAGAGCCCATAACCAAACATCCCTCTGATAAAGATGCACTGAATGCAATAAAATTAATCAAACGGCAATGTGGGATTAATAGGGGACCTTTCCACCTGGCTTATCTTAGGTGGTTTCACAGTTTCCAGGTAAATATACTAGTAGGGGAAAATATTTATTCTTTCCCCAGCTCTGCATGGGAAATGCTAATTTATTAAGAAGTATTTAATCCATATCAAGTTACTCTAAATTGCATTTCACCTCATATTACCTTGATTATTGCATCAGGGTGTGAAAGTAACAGTGTAAAATATGATGAACTTCCTTTGCTCCATAGAGGACTGCAACAATATATTTTGTATTTGAACTGTGATCAAAAAAATAAAAAAAAATAGAGCATCTGTAGGACTCTCTTCCCTGCGATCGTGATCAGAATGCCCTAGCATACTGCTTATTATTAATTGTTCAGAAAAGAGTAAACTAGCTTTGTTTTGGTTGGTTTGGGTTTTTTTGGGGGGTGGGGGGGTTAAGTAAAAGAAAAATAATGAAGAAAGCAAAACTGATTAGGATGTAAAGTTAAGTGCCTAGCAGTTTGCCAATTGAAAGTCAGTCTGGCTCTGGCAAAATCAGTGCAGATCAATACTAATTAAAATTTTGGCCCAATATTGGCACTCAGAATCAGAAAAAAAGCGCTAAAAACAAATAGTCATACAATGATGCTGTTTGATACAAAACATTACAGGTGACTTATTTCTAGTTCCTCAAAAAAAAAAAAACAAAACAAACCCATATCAAAGAAATACTAGTGAAATGAGAAGGGAAACATTTACTTTTCTATGACCTCTGTGTTACATGCACTATAGAAAAATCGTTAGCGCCCTCTAATCAAACATATCAGGAGAGTTGAAAAAGTGAAATCCCAAACTCTTAAAATCAGTTGCAAAACTCACCTCTGTATTAGATTCTCTAAAGCAGTAAGATTTCAGCAGAAACTAAAGAATTGATTAAGGAGAGCCTAACATCATAACATAGATCCATTATTTCTTCGAGTAACAAAAGCCTTTGATCCAGCAAAGATCTGCTCCTCCTCACCTTGAGCTCTATAAGCTTTTTGCTCAGGCTAAGCATTAATTGACTTCATTGAGAGCAGGTGATCTTAAATTAAGCAAATTTAGCTCCAATTCATGACTATATATGGAAATGCCTATCAAGAAGCAACAACTGTTTCAGAATGCAGATTTGTTCTAACCTCACCCTCTCCTGGGGTAGAGTAGATGATATGACAGAAAAGGAACTTTTTTATTTTTTTTGTAATCTGAGAATTATACAAGAGGATAAGACAATAAGACCCCCTGTGCTTTCCCTTTACAGTTTGCTTTTTGATCTAAGGGACCTTGGTTCAGAGGTTTGCAGGCAATAGAGAGCTTGCATGCAGTGAGTGTACAAATACAGCAGCTGCATATTTCTGACTCATCACCTTGAAATCAAGTGTAGCAGCATTAGGAGAGGTACAGGTGACTATCAGAGTTTCTACCAGCATAAGCCAGGTGAACACTGTACAGCTGTTCCTTATGCTGTTATTCCCAAACTCCACCCACAGATCCCAGTGGAATAATGTGGATCACAGTATCCCTCTATGGGGTAGAGGTAGTACCCATTGACTCTTTCTGTGTCTTCTTATGATCTTCATATTTGTCATTCACGGAATTAGATGACATGATGGGATCCATCATAAGTTTTTTCTCCTTTCTACATCTGTGTTTCAACTCTACAAGCAATATCTAAGAGTTCCTGTTTGGCATTTTTGAAACATAATAAATAAGACTTACGTGTGAAACATTTTTTAAGAATGGCAGGAAGATTATTTTATTTCATGAAACATAGCATCAATTATTTTACTGCTTCTTGTAATCTCAGAGACTTGACCACAGTTGCACTTGTATAACCTGTACACCATGATACCAGAAACATCCACTTTCTTTTTTTTTTTTCTACTCTTGCTGCTCTCATTATGTAATAAAACTATGATCACAAAATTCCATATGTACACTGGGTAGACAGCCCTTATAAATGTTATCCTTAGGTGGAAGTTTCATTTTTAGATAATGCATAACATGGTGATTCGTATGCAATTGTCTTCAAATCCATGGGATTTCAGAACCTCTCTGCCTTGCTTTCCATCTGCCTGTCCTCCAAAGGATTGCCATGTGGCAGGCAACTGAGAAAGTCACGGTAAATAATTAGGAGTGGTCCCTTGTGCCAGCACTTTTCCTGTATTTTATTTTTTCATTTAAAGAATGTTACAGATACACTATCAAGGAATGACACTGTTCATCTGGTATCTCTGGCATAAGCAGAAAATGTGAATTAAGGCTTTCTAATAAATGATATAAAATGTATTTCATAAGCAGAAGAATGTGTTATCTATGGGTAATTTCCCATGAAAGTAGAGACTGTAATTCTGAGTAGACATGGATATTATCTTTTCCAGTATGTTTCTGTCAATGCACTGATTCAGCAACCATTTAGATCCCAAGGTCAGGGCTGTTCATAAGTCCCACTGATTTCAAAGTTGAATGTCTGCCCAAGATTAAACACAAAGAAGAATGCTTAAATCAATTTATTTAAGTCTGCATGTAAGTGCTCTGCTGAATCAGGGCCTAAAGTCAGCAACAAATCAGGAAAGCTAACAAGTTTGAGCCAAGTAAGTGTATTAGTAGCCAAAACACATATAATGAGACAAGGAACACCACTCTTACTTGGATTTGAACCAAGATCTCCAAATGTATAAGCTACCCAGATCTTTAACTTTCATTTCTTTTGGAGCTCTTATGTAAAAATCTAAATGGTGAGACAGGTTACACATGCCTGTACACATTGGGGTAGCCCTTGGTTGTCTTCTGCCCTGCATCTGTGTCTACTGCTATGATTCTATGATTCCAAAAACAAGTGGACGTGACACTTCAGGACATGGTTTAATGGTCATGATAAAATTAGGTTGATAGTTGGACTTTATGATCTTAGAGATCTTTTCCAACCTTTATAATTCTATGATTCTATTTCCAAGAGAACTCACAATATTAGCAGGACAGAGAGTGCCTGCCGCCCATCTTGCTAGGATGATACAGGAGATAATGCCTAAACTCCAGAGCTGAGAAGGGCTCTGGACCCCACAAGCTCAGGTTTGAAATCTTTTGTTCCGTGCAGTGTCTTCAATAGGGAGTTTATTTTGAGTTTCTGTGTAAAGCAAGTAGAAAGTCATCTTAACAAACACAGGAGATTATTAATTTGACAGAGCACAATGTAGATCAAAATGGTTTTAATCATTACCCCCTGTTTTAATTACTACTTGACACATTATCTCTATTGTCCTTCTACAAGTCTTTCTTTTGAATGAAATATTAAAGGCAAGTCACAGCTGAATATATATGCAGTCTAGAAAGAAAATGTCTTTGAACTATTTGAAATGATTTATTGTCCACATTTCTTTATGAATATTTATTTGCCATGGTGAAAGCAATTCAATAAAGAGAAAACATGAGGATCAGTTAACTGAACATTTGCATACTCTAATGGTTAAAAAAAGGAAAGAAAAAGAATATGGTGAATTAGAGTGGTGTTAATGCTGTGGCTATCCTATTTTCTGTAGCTAATTCCAAATATTGCATGTGTGAGAGCAAAAGGCTAAGGCAAATACTCTTAGAAATTCAGATCCTGAAAAGGAGATGTATAAATAGCTGACAAATAAGTGTCCCTAACCTTTATATATTCCCATTTAGAAGGAAATAAACATGTTTGTAGGGATATTGTTAAGGCCAGGTGGAGTCTATCATTTGCTTCCATACTACTTTGGGCAGCTAGCTGTGAAAGATCGCCTTTTGCAACGAGCATACATAATCTAAGTCCTCACCTTGTTAGGACCAGAGATCACTCATTTCCTGACACTCCTCAAAAAAGTAGCAAGTATACATAGCTATGAAAATGAGATGTGAGCACACTGAATATTTTGCCGTGTAAAACATTTAGTATTTAAGAGTAGCTACATGTACCGAAACCAAGACCACGCACAGAGCAGAGATGCTGCTTTCCCTTACTCCTCAGTAGAGGAACAGAGTTTATCATTATATGTGCCCTCATTTCACCCTGCTTGAATTAATTTCATCAACCAAAAAGCACTATGCGCTAGACTTGGAATGAACTTTGTTCCTCAGAGCTTCTTAGCGATATTCTGATACCCAGTCACAGATGGGGCCTTGACAGATTTTGTACTGATTTTCATGATTTCTTTTTTCTTTATATTTTTTAAGTGGGATTGTCACTGCTTGAGAATTCAAATGCAAATGGAGATGTTCACAGGCACTGTTTCATAAGGAAGCTCAGCTGGCTGGTTTTTAGAGCTCATAAACTGAATAGTATATCACATACAGTATTTGGAAAAGGATAAACTTGATGTATAATAGCTCTAGAGAAGGATGGTTTTACTACAAAGCACAGACTTTGGGCAAATACATAAATTCTCCGTGCCTCAATTTTAATTTCTTTGGGACAAGAATGATAATAATAATATTTAGTAATAGTTATCATTATTATCTACCTGAAAGCTAACTGTGAGGTTAATTCATTAATATTTTCAAATTACCTCATGATCCTCGAGTAGAATTTGCCTTGAAAGTACTAAATATCATAATTTGCTCTGTATGCCTATTTCATTTTGCTCTGGAGAAAAACACACTGTGTTGCTCTCTTTACATTTGTCTACATACCACATTCTAAAATTCTAGCTGTTGAGCTTTTTTAGAACTTAATAACGGGTACACTTTACATTATGGTATTTTTTGCTTATTTCTCCTTCTTTTGTCATGGCATTTAAGGCCACCTAGATACCATGAAATTTGTTCTGAGCGTTTGTTACCACTTGTACAAATACACGAGTTGAGACCTACACTTGCTATTTATTCCCTTGCCTGAATTTGGAGTTGACAATGTAACCACACAATGGTTCTCAGAGGTCAGACCTTTCTTGACATACTGTTTTAAATGTATTGTGAGTAATCAGGGAGTTTATTTAAGCAACATATACTTAGGTGCTACCACATATTACATGCCTAGTTATATTTGTAGGTATCTCAAAAGGATTTTTCTTCTGGCGGTTTACCAGGTCCTCCATTTATTGGTGAAAGTGCATCAGTTATTCACAACTGAAGATACCCAGATCCATTTCCTCTGGTTGTTATCTGCTGGATAGCTAGACTCTAATGGCTAAAATCTACATCTACCAACATAAAAGCCACGGGATATGACACTGATATCTTGTGGTTCCAATCAGCCTCCTGGTATTATAGCAGTACTTCTTTTTATTTAACTGTATTTCTACTGAGCTCAGCCTGCTTGAGTCACACGAGCTGTTTTACATAGCATCTGCATTATATATTGTGATAATTGAAAACTCAACACAGCCCGGAGGCAGCAGCACAACGGGATGGGAGTGGGCTGGGACATAACTCAGAAGAATAAGACAGGCAGGCAGCAACAGGCAGGGTGAAGCTGGCCCCAGCAGCGTCTCTGCCAGCAGTTGAACTGGGTCAGGTGCCTGGCAGCTGGGTGTTCTGTGGCGCATGGGCAGCTCCAGGACCAGCAAATGCCCAGTGCAGTGGCTGGAAGAAGCAGAGCTCCGGGTGTCACTCCATCTGCCATTGCAGGGCCGACGTCTGAGAGCACAGGCTGTAGGCAGGGTCCAAGGCTCACCTGGAAAATCACATGGATAGATCAAAACCAGATTTGCAGCCATGCACATCACTGGCAGCTCCTGTCCTGTGCACATGCCCAACCCTTAGTAAGGTGGTCCCTGCTCCTAAAATGTAATCTAAGCAAACATCAGCCCACAATGAGCCAGGTAATTTTTCCTAGTGTTTCAGAAGTGTAACATATATCAATAAATGCCACTTGCTGTTTGAATGTTCATAATAAGAATTAGGACGAATTACTTAAATTACTAGAGTAAGGTACAGTATTTCTTCCCATTAGCTTATGTAGAAAATAAAAAAGCCTGGCATATAAAAAGAAGACAAGAAGAAATAATGAGGAGGTAAGTTGTGTCATGAACAAGAGAAATATTTCTTGCCTGTGCTCTTGGCTCTATCTGTGAAGACTTTATCCACAACCTGAGGCAAAACTAGTTAGCAAGTGATTTGTGTCTGGCTTGGGGAAGGTCCAGTTGTCTCGAGGGGTGGGGGAGGGTGGGGGTGTTGCCTCGCAGGGTTTTCCAAGAGGCAGACAAGTCCCTGCTGTGGGAGTTACAAGCCTTTCCTGTGAGCGGCACACCTGAGCCGAATGGATAGTTTGAAGGAGTTAAACACGGCCCTACCTTATAGCAGCTCCCCAAGAAGCTGCTGATGTTAGATTGTCCTGGCAGACTGCAGATCTACAGCTTTCCATGGGTCATTTGGCATGGCGAGGAAGGCAGGCAGGCTAGTCCGGGAGACCTGGGCTGTAAGCTGTAATATTGAGATAGGTTGAAACACTTCGCCAGTTAAGGCTCTTCCTTGAAGGTATGTTTTTACAAACATATCTAAAACCACTCAGGGGAGCAGGTCAGATAGTTCCTCCCCTCCTTGTAGCTCTGGTCTTTGCTTGGCTCTGCTCTCCACCCTCTGCTCAAATTCCCCAAGTGCAGCAGCTCTGCTCCCCTGGCACCGTGCCCACAGCCACGGCAAAGCCACATCTGAGAGCCCATGAGACAGCCTGCGCTATGCCACAGGGCTTTGTCCTGCCCTGGGTTGTGTCTCCCCACCACAGCAGAGCCCTGTCCCACCCCTAATCCTCAAGGTCAGGTCCATAAAATGTCAGTGCCTCTGAGGCCTCTTTAAGGAAAGACACTGCACTGATTTCATGCATAGGAGTGGGAACCTGGGCTTTTGTACCTGTGTTTGTTTCCTAACTTTCTGGTAGGAATTGCACGTTTTAGAGCTCTGTTCAGCTGTCTGTATCTTGGGTGTGATAATGTGTATTTATTTCCTGCTTGTTACATAATGTTCGTTATTTGCAAAGTTCCTTTATATTCTCAAACAGTGGGATCTATTACTTTCCTCTTGCTCTTTTCTTACCTTTTTCTTCTGCTATTTAGCAGGAGAGTCATCAGCAGTGAACTGATTATAGGAAACTAATTTACATCATCAGTTCAGTAGTAGGACATACTTCTTAAATCATCTAAGATAAATACTTTTAATTAAGCAAATGTCCTACTCGGTTCACTGTGGACAATCCTATCATAATGCATATTACTTCTGCATGCTAAATCTTAGTCTTCACCAACACTGAATGCACGACACAAACCCACTATTAAAAAAATATAGACTTGCTGCAATTTTACTATTTTAAAGCTGCCAAGTTTTATATTCATTAATATGATGACAACAGACACCTGGCTAACAAATTTTACTACAAATCAGAATTTTTATCATATATGTATATAAGATCAAATCCATAGTAGCACATTATTTGCAGTTTTTATGAAAAACTTAAATTGGAATTATGCTAAAGTCCCATCAGATTCCTTAATTAAAAAAAAAAAAAAGAAAAGTAAAATTAAACTTAACATCTAATGAGTTTTCCTGGAAGCACTTTAAAAGGTTGCAACAGCAGTACAGTCAGCAGGCACCACAGAGCAAAAGGAAATATTTAGTGATCAGAAGATGAATGCTTTCTCCTCCAGAGTTTAAAGGGTTTACATTCTATGGATTTTTAAGAAAAAGAGAGAGGGAGAAAGCAAGAAAAACTCCAAGCCAATGCCTTCCTCATGTAAGACATCATATTTGTTCTTGATCTAAGCCTTCAAATTCTTTCACAAACTGACTTTTTTTGCTCTTGTGACCAAAATCTTCTCTCTTCCACCCCACCTCCATTTGTCCAGGCTTTGATTTGGAAGTCCCTACTGCAGAGGCAGAAAGCCTGATCCCTATTGCTTCGGCTGTGGTGTTGAAACACATTAATATTCCTCTGGCAGGTACTTTGACCCTGGTGCCCTTGAACATGCTCGAAAACATAGGGTATTCCTGAGCCTTTGTCCCTGGGAGGATTAACAGGGTTGCCCTGGAGCCAGCCTGAAGGTGTTTTAATAGGTAATACGGGTGGGCTGCACAGCTGACTTCAAGCTTTGCCTCAGGCTGCCCCTGCTCAGCAACATAGATGCAGCCATTGAAATTAGGGAGTAAAGCATGACTCCACGTACAGGTTAGAGTCTGAATACTCAGAATTTTGGGGAGGATATCTCCAAATATCTCCTCCCCCAGCAGGGCAGGCGTCATTATAGAAGAAACCGGGGCTGGAGACTTGCTCTGCTTCTGCCACTGACTTCTTCTCTGACCTTCAGACAAAAGCTGTTTCTCCCTCTCTCTCTCTCTCTTTTTCTTTCCTCTCTGGTCTTTCTCATGTCTCTTAAGCTTATAAATTGTCTGAAGAAGAGACCGTGACTCTGTGTGATTTTGCTGTGCTTAGCAGAAGTAGGTGCCAGTCTCAGCTGGGTCCTGTGGCTATATCATGGAAAAGTAAATAAATAGATAATAGTGATAACAATGGTTATTTTTTTTTTTATATGAACAATAGGATCCCAATGGAGAAGAAGCCTTTCCTCTGAGGTTGTTTTTATCCGCAAGTGAAGGTCTCTCTTTCCTTGCTCAGCTGGAGAAGATACTGCCTTTGTAAATCGGACAAAACTTATCATGTAAAATGTAACACATCTTTGATTATCCTGAATACTATTCTGTCCGTAATTTACCCTTGCTGCTGCAAAGGACACAACATGATTAAGCTAAGAAATAATAGACTGAGCATTATGTGTCAGGATGGAAAAAAATCTATTTCCTATCTAAATAGGAAACAATCATCAAAAACAGTGAAAATATACAAGGAAATGTTTCAACATGCAATAAACAAGCTACCCTACTGTTGCCTTGTATTCTTGCTCTTCTTGTTCAGATTGCTGCAGATACTTCTCCTGTAGCCTACAATATTCTTTATTTAAAAAAAAAACAAAACAAACCCACAACTGTCATGATTTTTTAACAATATATCTTTCCTCCATAAGTGCATATGATCTGTTGCCTGCTCCGTCTGCCAGCTCTTCTGTATTTCCCTGGGTGAGTCCAGATTCTCCCAGTGACATTTCTCAAATTGTAGATCTGTGCAGTGTATTTTCCTGGAGCTGTTAAAAACATTGCTGCTTTACTTAATAACAATGTTTAGCAGTACCAGCTACCACTTGTTATTGGGTATACGCCAGGTGCTCTGCACAGGAGGAGAGGGGTCATTATCCCCATTTTACAGACCAGAAAACCAAGGCAGTGGATTTGGCAGCGATTTCCCCAACACATGCCGCAGAACGTGCAAACAGAAGAAAGACCAACATCCCTTCAGCTCACGGTCTATTCTTTAGCATTTGTTACTGTTTTGTTTTGGGTTTTTTTCCTTTGATATTACCACCTGCAGCACTGGGGCCTCCCAATAGCATTACAGAGAATGATCACAGCAGAGCCAAGTGCTTTTGCGATAACAAATTCAGACAGTGCAGCAAACAATGCAAGTAATTTTTCCTAATTTTGGAGTGTGACTTTGCCATGTATGATGCTTAGTAACTTCTATCATCTTTCTGATGATTTTTGTGTCTGATGCCAATAACATGATACATTCTTACACAAATTAGCATATGATGAAATGTTGTGCCCAGTTTTCAGATGGTAAGGTCAGTGTTCTGTTTCCATATAGATGGGTCTTTGACAGGAAGAGCAATTCTATAATAAGCCCTGGGTGAAAAGCCCATCAATTGAATTGGTACCATATTACCATAGCAACAATATAATGCTAATGAAATTGTGACTGTTGAACCTTGTTTATGGAACTCTACAAAACGGGCTTCATAAAAGGAGAAATCTTGTTGATTAGTAAATGTTTCAAAGCATGATAAAAACCTTATAACCAGATGTGCTCTGACTTATTAACCATGTTATCATCCTCATTTAAGACAATACATTGCTGTTCGAAGAGAAATAGCACTCCCAAAGAAATAAAATATAGGAAAATCTGTGCTTCTCCAGATTTCAGCATGCACCACAGAAAGACTCGCTTGCCTCCACACCCCAGTTCACCGGATCAATTGGCATAGGTGCAGTTGTTACTGCTTGTTTAACAACTCAGAAACCATAAAATATACTGCTACTGTAGCTGCAGTGAACACCTTTTCTGTAAGACAAATGTGGCTTAGTTTATATCAAAATATGCCACAAAAACATATCCTTTTAGATTAAATCCTACACAGCAACAGTGTGGCAGCAGGAACGTGCTCCTGGTTTCCTCCATACTTTCTTCCCCTTTTAGCAGTTTACTGCCACCTAGGCTCCCTGCGCAGAGGCAGGGAGTCATCCTCCCAGAGGGATGGCTCTCGGTCCTCAGCACAGCGGTCCTTGCTGAAGGCAAGGTTTGATACTACGTCCTGCTTTTAAATGGAAAATATGCTGAGCATTCAGATTTCCTGACCAGTCATGTCTCTGGACAGCCAACAGGCTTCTGGGGAGTTCCCTCGCCAACAAGCATTTGGGGGTCCAATGTCAAGTTTCGTACAGCAGATCTCTTTTTTAGCTAATAGATCATTTTCCTCATTGTTTTCACCTTGGAATTAAAAAAAAAACAAAACAAAACCAAAAATATAGTTCACTGTCAAGACCATCTCCTAATTTGCCAGGTAAATCAAAACAGAAGAGAGGAACTGACAATCAATGAGCTTGGTGAGGCAAGGGGGCTGGGAATGTGTACCTACATTTTTTTTTAATTTAGCAGGCTAAAAATACTATAAAATATTCGCTAAAGCAGTATTATCTAGATATTTAGCACAGACAATAAGAGAGAACATTGCTTGTTTTAGTGAAGTCCTGATCTACATGGCACTGAAGTCAGCATGAATCTTCAATATATTAGATTTAATGGGCTTTAAATCAGAGCTTTAAAGGGCTGTTTTTGAAAGCTCCACGTTTCATCCTATTTGGAAAAAGGAAGTACTGTGTAACATTTCATTATGCCCATGGTTTGTGGGAAAGCAATGCACTGAATTTCTGAGTTGATAGAAATATAATGTAATGTAATTTTACTTAATATATATTTTGCACTGGCTGACAGTTTTATTAAGCAGAACCAATAATCATCATTATTCAGTGTAATAACCATCTCATTAGAAATGGTCTAATTTTCCCTGATTTTAATTTACCTCTTGGACTAAGCTGTTCTAAAATTACTGAAGTGCCTACAGTTCAGTTTTGTAAGAATTAAAAGGAAACGTGCCTTCAGAAAGCTACTACTGACTGATAGCCATTAAAAAAGTGTTATGCCAGAGCTTTGTGAGAGAAGGAAATACAGAAAATTCAAGTTAGGGAATTACTACAGCACTTACTTTCTTACTGTATTTGAAGTAACACTTTCTGCACCCATTTTACACAAAGAAGGATAAATTGTATGGTTGCCTGCGAACCTTGCATGTACTCCCCTTTAATAATGGACCTCGTTGAGGATCACGCCAAAGAATGCTGGTAAGGAGGAGATGACAAGCAGAAATACTTCTTAGAGAGACAGAAAAAAAAGATATGAAGACACCGATCAAGTTTCATTATCCTCCAATGAAAATAGGATGTAAACTGTGACATTCAGGCAGATTACATATGTCAGGCAAGCAGATGTGAGCAGAAAAATGTAGATGCTAAATCTCATCTAATAGGCTTACTCTGTGGATTATTCTCAATGACCAAGGCTATGTTAACTGTAGCTAACATACAGGCTATAAGAGTATGTATTCATAAGTAAATCTGGGAATATTCCCAGTTGTACTGATGTTAATGCTCTCTGATATACCTTGGAGCATCCTAAAAGCAGTTTGGGTGTCATACACTTTTACAGGTATCATAAACACCACTATGGTATATAGCTTTAGTTCCAAAATTTCAAAGGGTGCTCTCTTTTCTCTAAAAATGTGCTTGAAAAAATTCATATTCAAACAGCACTTGCGCATACAAACTGCTATAGTTGCTTAGCTACTTGATTTGCTTGTGCCAGTTTTGAAAACACATGATCAAAAGAACATTGTTGCAATCAGTGAGAAAAGTAACGTCATATGAACAAGGAAGCACTTTGCACGTTATAAAAGAGACAATTTGTCTAAAGGTTTTGTTTATCATAGGATGTTACTCTTATGTAGTTCTGAGTCAAAAAAAAATCACTTTTTTTTTTTTTCTTTTTAAATATTCCCCCGAAATAATACAGAAATCTAGTCACTCCTGTGGTAGCACTCTGCTTATGAAATCTCTTCTCTTTGAAATTCTGAGCCTTTTCCAGCTGTAGTATTATTTGTTCAGCTATCAGAACACACAGTACAGCAGCGAAAAGCATTACACTATTATCCCAAGATAATTTGATAGTCTGAAAATGTATTTTCCTGCCTGTGGTTCCAGGCATTATACTCTCAGCTGAAGTAATGATTTGCAGTTATCTTATACAATTCAAGTTAACCCATATTGGTTTCACTTTGAACATTTACCTGCATGGTACAAACACGGCTTATTTGTAGATTGTACAAGCTATACTAGACTGGTGATTTTTACAAGTCAGACTAGATCAGCAGTGCAATGGGATGCCTGCCGTAGACAGCCAGCTTCTCGAGGAAGTGGTGCGGTGACTCACTGGTGGCTGTCTGCTGCCTGCGTCAATGTTATCACACCCGTACATCAGCATGAGTCTGCTGGAAATGCTGAATTTTAAGTCTGACATAAAACAACAGCTCCGATCTGATGTGGTCAGTAAAGACAGCATGGCACTTTCCAGAAGTACATACCCTGCATGGAACATGGAAACTCACCTTAAATTCCTCTTGCATTTCTGGAGTTTACCATACCATTCCCCTGTAAGCTGAAAACTACCCAGTGTGAACTGGGTAGTTGTTTCACCTCCTATGCACCCACATTTCAGGGTGATACTGTTCCTTTGTAGAATTTGTAAAGTCATGAGTGCGGACATGAGGCTTTGGATTTGGATGGGCTCAGAGATTACCTCCCTTGCCCTCGTTCGGGAGCCTGAGCTGAAAACAGATTTACACAGGGTGACAATAATTTACTCATGGATCTTTACTGGTCAGCAATGGATGTAGCACCCTTTGGTGGTGGCAAGAAGAAAGTCTCATTAGAGAGCACCCTACTTTCTCTGTTTCTGGTGATACTCCTCTGGGGGCCTGGGGCACATTCAGAGGAGCCATGCCCTAGTGACACCCATTCAACTGCCTGCTCCCTGTGAGTGCAAAAGTGTTCAGCAACACAAAGACATAACCATTATTTACACTCTCTCATTCCACTGTCATAAATTCCTGAGTGTCACTCCAGTTCATATCTGATATAGGAAAAAACCTGAATGTCTAGGGAGTGATTTGCGAAAGGGTGCAGGTTTGGAGCTCCTACCTGTGCTGTGCCATTCCCTCCATCCCCAGCTGGAGCAGACCCTAGCATGTGGGCAAGAAGTCTGGAGATGCCCAGATGATGCAGATTTCACAACTACAGTTCAAATAAATAAAGGGGAACAGTATCAACAGTATCTAAATAGTCTGGAATTACTGTGTTGATGGTTTGTTTGTACTGGTTGATGCGATAATAATCCCTCATCTGTTCATGGTATCTTGGATTCTGCTGTGACAATTCAGCCACTTTGAAATAATTTAAAAAATTAATTTATGTGGATGTTTGAAAAACTACTTTTGTTATGCTGAAAAACTTAAAGTCCTTTATTTTGAGAGAAAAATTAATTCTAAACCTTTCTTTCCAGGACACGGTAAAGTTTAAGAACAGTAGCACTTCAGACAAAACCCAAAAGGGCAGGAATCCTAGTTTACCTCCCTGATGTCAGTTTATAACAACATTTATAACATTAATATAATGGATTATGCTCTTTCTTAGCTTGTCTGACTGACAGTTATTCATACATAATATGGTACTTCTCACCTTGGTCCTTCCATAGTAGTAATCACTTCAATTTTCTGAGCTATGTCATCAAAACATGCACTCATAAGTGCTGATCTCATCTATCAGAGGGTAGTACCAGGAGCTCCTTCTGAGCTTTATGTCATTTAGAATGAAATTGAAGCCCAATTGCAGAAAAATACTGTGTGTCTAACTTTATCCCACAGGCTGCATAATGGCAGCCCTTATGATTTTAAATGCTTTGCTGAGGCCTGTAAAAATGTGCCTTTCTGTGTGGAAGCTATTGAAGTTCAGAAATGTCATTGTTCTGAATAAACCTGAGAGATCTCAAGGAAATACAGAATAGCTGGTGTCTTACAATTACTTACCTCACTTATACCCCCCCCTCCCTTTAATTTTAGAGTTGGCAGAATAAAAGTTTTTTTTCTTCAGTATTTAAGGTAAAAATTTTCAGTGAAATTTGTACTTGCTTTCCTTGTGTCCATTTTCACTACACAAGGTGCAGAGATGCTCTTTTTAGATTAGCAGTTTCACATGTATCATATATAAAAGGTGAAAGAGGAAGGTGAAAATTTGGGTTATTTCCAAAAATGGACCTTTTATCAAATCCTAATGCTGTTTGGGTGGATAAGGGGACCTAGATTATATGATGAGTTCTGACACAATCCAGCTCCATAACCGTGTTTGCACCTCCCAGGCTGCTCATTGGTCATCAGGATGTTCCCTACCATCCTCTGAGCAAGCGAGCCAGGCTGCAGCCAGTGATGTGACAGGCAAAAGACAATCACACCGAAGTGTCAGGTCTGGAACAACCAGACAGTGTGCTTAACAACTGTCCCATTAGTCAATTTTATTCAAGCAAACATGAGAAGTGCATCAAACACCTTGCAAGTCCATCATCCCACACAGGGAGACCACAGTTGCCTCTCCCTAAACACAGCAGGTCACAGCTACAGCCACAGCACCTGCACAGCCACATGCTGGTCTTTACACAGTACAAGGTTTCCTCATGTATGCAAGGGAGAACCAGCTTGGCAACAGACAAATCCTTCAAATCATAAGTATTAAAAGAGAAACAACATGTCTTCAAGCTAACTGAAAATTCCACATGCCACAAAGCAATAGGACATCCCCATTCAAAACAGGGCTATACTCCCCCAGACAGTCCTCTCCCTCAGAGCACTGAAGCTCTCCAGCCCTTGCTCTTTCCCTGGGGCTACACACCAGTGTCTTTCTGGCACAAACACCCCACCTACAGAAATTACAAGTTCAAGCAAGAGCAAGCCTATAGAACAGCAAGGCAGTGCTGATGTCCTATTGACTGCATTTCTGTTGATGCCTCTGTCTTCTTTCCAGTATTTTGTCAAGAACACGACATGCTAACTTTTTTTTGTTTTTATTATTATTTTATTTTTTAAAATGAACTGGCAAAGCAACAAGGTAGCTGCATGCGAGGTACGGGGTACTGCTGTTCTGTTCGCTGACACAGCAGCGCAGAGAGGTGCTCACTTGTCACTTTCTGAAGGTACCTTCAACCTAGTCAATCAAAAGGGCTCCTCAGCGACAGATCCTAGGCTGGCTTTTCAGGCTGGGTGCTGGTGAGTAGCTATTTCCATCTCTGGGCCTGGCAATTAGTTTTGTTCATCTGGGAGACAAGTAGTTGGACATTTGTCACTGTTTCTGTGAAAAATGTGGGCATGTTTTCTTGGGCTATCAAGTGGGACATATGGGAGCTGGATTTCATCTTTCATTAGATCTTGGAAATTGTATCCTCCCGAGGCAATTAATTAGCATGATGTTCTTGGCTGCTAATGTTTGCTTTCAGATTTCAGTGGCAACAGGCTTGGCAACATAAATTTTGTGAGGGTGGTCTAATGGTTTAGGGTGTTAGCCAAGGCCTCCGCAGAGTTTTGTTCAACCCCTCAGTTCCTCTATGTGTGCAGACAGGTCCCATGGTTTCTGTCCATGTCTTAACTCTCTGAAAAATAAATATAATAGTACTTTCCTGCTTCACAGGACAGATGCTTTCCAGGTTGCACCACAACAGAGGCCAGGCAACACCACTGCAGTCCTCTGCCTCCCTATCTCCATGATGGATGATCTATTCTGAAATGCTTTTCTTAGATCCTCCCACAATTTAAGGCAAATTCATTTACATTAGAAATCTGTCAAATGAACACATTTCTATTTGTTTATGTTTACCCACTGTAGATATATGCAGGCTGTACACATTTTTATCTGTAGAAAGCACATGTGAAACACAACAACAAAACAGATATTTACTATTTGGGTAAACCATTTGATGTAATCTTATATACAAGGTGCATGCCCCTCAGTTGGTGACTTCCATGTGAGATCATTTCCAAACTATATCCTTCCTAAATCAGTGTGATGTACAGCAAAACCACACACTTTTAACCTCTAAATACAATTCAGAGGTACTTTGCCTTGATTACCTCAATTACACAATTATGACTACAACAAAATGTCATACCTCTCTCGAACAGAGACATAAGCAAAATAGCAAATACCTAGCCAGCAGTTACACAGTGAATAACACATGCACCGTGGGGAAGAACACACACTCTTTTCTTGATATCCACTGAACACTAACATAGTGCTGAATTTTTGAGGGGAGAGAAGGAACCTATTTCAGTGCACCAAAATGCTAGTGCCATTTTAGAGGTGCATTGGGTAGTACTATTGCAAGTAAGTAGTTGTGCATGTAGGAGCTCACTTAAGTAGTCATTACTGTATGTGATTTGAATTCACAAAAGGCATATTACAAAGTTGTTTGAAATAGATATGCTCCTACCCTCCGTTTAAAACAAAATTAGTCCGTGGTGTTAATTTAGGTAACCTTTGCAGTCATTAATACACAATCACACACTTTTTAAACATGTATGAAAGGAATTAGGCAGAAGAAATTAAAATACCACTGAACAGTGGCTACTATGTTCGATTCTCCTTTCAGATAGCATGTTCTCATTTAAATAGAATGAGAAAATGCAAAATACCAAATGTAGAACTCTCTATTTTCACTTGATGTAGCTAGAACTTAAACAATATGGGTTTGAACTTTGGTTTTATACCTCCATTAATTAAAAGCAACAAAAATACAAGCTGGAGAACTGAATAATCAAAGGTGAATTTATGCTATATAACCAATGTATGCATGCCATGCTTTTTTTATACTTTGTGCTACTGCCGTTCCTAGCCCACGATACCTTAATGCAGTGCTTCTTCAGACTCCCTGATTCCTCCCATCAGTTCAGGCGCAGTGATCCATTCCCACATGCCCAGCATTAAACCTCCAGCTCTCTGACTTTCAAACCATGCCTTTTACAGACCACTGGGAAGGATTTTGCAGAACACTATCTGAAAGACACATTGTGCAACTAATAAGGAAAATTTAAATACCATTAAAATTCTGACTTGTACTTTAAAATGCCTTGAAATTCTGAATTAAGGCTCTGCCTTGCATCCTTGACTGCACAATTGCACCTAGGTACTGCCAACGGTGTAGTAAGATCACAGGCTGCCTGCAGCAGCTGAAATGCACAGGCACTTTGGACTGCTACAGCTTTTTCCTCAGGCTTCTGACAGCTTTCTTGGGACCCTGGTCACCATTAAGGCTAGAGAAGAAGGAACAGAGTAAGAAGTTTAATATCTGAATTACTCTGATGGTTTTACATCAGCCTCTCATGTATTGCTGTCTTTGAAATCATAGCAGCTCCATGTTCAAGCATTTAGTTTAGACTTCAAAATTACACTTGCCCTTAAATTGTTGTCAGATGATGAAGGAAAAGTAAAATAAAATGTTAACTTTTTAAGCCATCTATTTTTAACAGTGGGAAGAAAACATACCTAATATTTCAGGGTATTCTTGGATCACTGATATGAAATGATTTTGTGAGCAAGTATCTTGTTTATAAGATGGGACCAAGGATTTTCAGCTGACACTCAGCTAATCTGCCGTTTGGGTGGGAGCATACATTTTAAAATTAAGATCCAAAGGAGCCACATAAGAAAAATCCTTATGATTAAAAATGAAAAGCATTAAAGTATGTTATTGACTGACAATGGTAAAGCTTTCCTTTTACAGGAGAGCTTCTTCCTAGTTTGTACACAAAAATCTTCAAAATGAGATTTAAAAAGTGTAATTAACTAGATATGGCATAGATGGTGTTTAGATGTCAACTGTGGGGCTGTACTAAGCAATACAGGATAATTAAAAAAGGGCAGATACTACAGTGGAATTGCTTATAGCCAGCAACCAGCCTGGAGGGAGCTGCTCACAGGACGACTGTCTGTGCGTGATGTAAACCTCTTTTTTCGTGATCGTGGTTTAGTAACTTCCACTGTAGGTGGGTATTACATTTTTAATTGATTCCTAGCAGCACAATCTGTATCCTTCACTGATATGTGGCCATTTCACAAGGTTATTGGCTTTTTGCTAGATGTTACCACAAGGCAGACTTTTTTTTGCAG
The DNA here is from genome assembly GCA_027560015.1 of Chloroceryle amazona. Taxonomy (NCBI): domain Eukaryota; kingdom Metazoa; phylum Chordata; class Aves; order Coraciiformes; family Cerylidae; genus Chloroceryle; species Chloroceryle amazona. The sequence continues at coordinate 25,820 of JANHFX010012842.1, read as the reverse complement.
ATTGATGTCTATTGATATTACATTAGTTCATCAAGGTTACAAATCACACTGCATTGCACTACATTTCACATTTGCTGTATCATGACAAGAAGTTTATAATATTCACTCTGGGGCACATAAAGTGCCGGCTACCCACCCCCTGGATAAATAATTTAAGAAATTGTTTGGAAATCATACCTAATTAGCAGGATCTGGACTCAACAAGTGCCCTTTGATCTAAATTGTATTTGTGTTTTGATAGGTATTGATTTTCTGAGTAGAAAGATGAATAATACATTTTGCATTTCTCCACTGCTCACAGCAATAATCTGACAGCAATAATGGAGGAACACTCCTGCGATGGAAGCTGCCTCCTTGGGAACCTGCATTCCTTTTCCTAGAAAGCCCATGGGGAAGGTAAAGGCACTCCAAAACTGTGCAGAGTGGCCTGTTCCCTTTTTCTTCCATTGATTTGCTGCATCATCCCAGACAACCCACTCAGCCCCTCAAAGTCTCTCCTTTTCCATCTGTAAAATAGAAACAGAGCAATTCCTCATCAGTCTACAAATGGCTGTGAGACATAAGGAGGAAAGGAATAGCTACATCTGAGTCGGTATTATCTGAGTCCTGCCAGGCATTACCACATGGAACATGGGGCAAAGGAGGGAGCCAGTAAGCAATGCTTTCTGTTGGAACAGGAGAGTCATGTTAAACTTACTAGGACCCATGGTGAATCCTACACCTGTGAGAGCAGCAAGGCAGGGGTGGGCATCACACAGCACACTCAAATCCAGCAGGCTGCCTTCTGTCCCTGCTGTCAGCATTAACGTTCTGGTGATTTTGGCTACTCCCTTCCCTGGGTGAATTGATAAAACAAGAGTCATTTGTTTTTCTTGATTGGATGCTAATCCCTTAGAGCAAGAAGAGTGAACAAGGTGTAGGTTGTACTGTGCATATAATCCAGGTAACACACGGGGCAGTATCTCCCGAGGTAATAGCCATTCGGCATGCAGGCCTGCTTGCAGGAGTGGCCAGGGGCAAGGAACAGAAGCAGGCAAAAACATCCCTGAGATTGAAAACAAATCAGAAGCTATAGGTATTTACAAACACCATTTTCCAGCACCCCAACAGCAGTAAGAAATGCAGACTATGAGAGAACCATAATTACAGAAAAGCTTTATTTATTTTTTTTCCAGCCAGTATGCCAGCTCTGATTATCAGGGAAAACCATAGACTCAACTGTGCAACACAATAAACCATGGCATCAAAGCAAGCATCAAAGTGGCCCCTTGGCTGCTGGCAAACAGTACAGTCATAAGAAAAGAGACAATGAAAATACAATAAGTAGAAATAGCAGGTTTTTTCCCCAGAAAATAAACAACATAGACATTCTTTTAATACAAAGAGAAGCAAGATCAACAGCAACAGCTTTAAATTTGCCAAGTATCATGGGAGAACTGTAAAATACATCCTCCCCAAACCAAGCTGAAGGAGCAGAACAAGCCAAGATGTTCTCCTCAGAACAAAGACATCCATTTTCATAGGTCTCAGACAGTTAGCAGGCTTATCTTTTTTATTATTTTTATCATCTCTGGCTCATGCTAGCTTCAGCAAGATGTGCTGAAATATTAGTGCTTGTTTATGGAGGTGCAGTCCACCACATCAAAATCACCTTATGGTCTTCAAAAAACAGAAATTATATTTAAGACACTTTATTTGCACATGGACCTTAAAAAAAAATAAATTCCTGAGTAGGCAGCTGGGATCTGAGACTATGCAGCTCTGAAGTGGAGGGATTGCTGTCACATGGAAGAGCAGGGGAAGATTTCAATAATGTGTTGTGGATTTCTTTGTGATGCTTTTACCTTTTGGGGTGGTTGTTTTGTTAATATTTTACATTCTTTTAGAAGTATTACCTGTACATTAAGGCCTATATTCATATACTCATGAGTGACATGCAACTTCTCTCTCTCACCTTTCTAATTCTAGGCAGATTTAGAGAAATTCAAGCCTGGCAACACAAAGCTGAGGTGCACAGGAGCCCACGGCTGAAAGCATAAGAATGGAGCTGCTTGAGCTTTTTTTTTTTTCCTTCTCATTAAAGTTTAATCTGAAGAAATTTTTGGGGAGGCTCAGCCAGTAAAATGACACTTGTCACGTTTAGATTCCCAAGCAGCAGTGCAATAGCAGCACAGGGGAGAGCATATAACAGTCTTCCTTCTTATGTCTGCTGTACCCTCCCAGATGCAATAATTCACCCTCTTCAATACCTTTTCATAGGAGACAAGCAATGTTAATTATTCTGAAGTATTTTTAAAGAGGATGAATACTGGAGAAGTAGTTCTCTCTCAAGATATTCTGCTTTACAAGTAAAATGCAAAGTGATTGTAATACAAGTCACTTTAAGGTAATGCCAGATACCTCCTGGGTAACTCATCGAGTAAGGTCCGATTCCAGGTGAAGCCAACATGAAAACCATAACCACTTTTATGAATGTTGAAATGGTCCATGAATCTCAAATAGTATTGCACCCTCTGTTTTATAAATCTTTTATGTGTTTTTCTTCAATAAATACATATATTTTGCTTTTTGAATCTCAGGGCCTCTTTTGAGCTGTTCAGCTCTTAGAATCTTAATAGAAAAGTAGCAACATGAAAATAAATGCTTTTAAGAAATAGGGAAGTCTATATTTCACCAAAGAAAGTGAGGTTTAAAATAAAACACAGGCTTCTGCAACATCTAAATCCTGCATATTTTCTGCAGAGCATGCCATGACTATTGACATGCTGTTAGTTTTATATGTCCCAGGATGCATGAATTATTACTGTCATTCAACCCTTTGTATTCCTAATTCCATAGCCTATAGCAACACTTACCGTCAGCTGTGGTAGACTATACCAGACCTTTGGCAATGCTTCTTATTGATCAAGCACTGCTCAATGTTTGCCTGCTCAGTAATGCAAAGACATCCTAATTCTCTAAGACAGAAAATTCACCAGTTACTGCATTTGGGATTTCTAGTCCTCTCAAGAGATTCAAGACACGAAACACAGATTACAGGTACCTTCTCCCCCATCAGGAGGCAAAGGAATGGCTGGTTTGTGAGCTTCAAGTACTACAAAAGAAAGTGTGTTGCACAATAATACTTCAGAGAAAAGCTGGCCAGATGCTAATGAACAGTGCTAATACGCAAACTGTTAGGAATAGGACCTCAGGAATGGAAGAACTGTTCTACTGAGAGTCAATTGATTTGCAGTGACAGGTTTATTAACTTCTTAACAAAGGGCCTAGCCAAAGTGAGTAACACAGAGATCCCAGTAGCATAAACACTATGTCAAAGGTGTTTGAGTGTATGGATTTGAAGGAAGGTAAACTAACTCAGTGCTTACTTGGGTGAAATTCCCTGAAGGTGGCAAGAGCATGAGTTTATGTAAATAATAAAAGAGCTATTGCAAATCTCAGGGCAGCAGAGAATAGCACGACTGTCTATGGGAAGACCCAGCACAGCAGCAACTGGTTTCAGGGTGCAGCACACACACACCCGCTCAGGTCAAAAGGAAGGTGACCTACCCTTGGCATGGGGCATGTCCTGTTGGGCACCATAGCTCAACACAGCAGCACACCTCCCTCAGCCCCTGTTTCAAGGAGCTATTTTATCCCCTGCTCCCTTCCTCCAGCCCACAATTTTACCCTCCATTAGGTGCTGCCTCCACAGATTTCTCTCTCATTCCAGGGAGCAACCATGGCCCCAGCAGACTTAAAAGCAGCTGCAGCTTTGCTCCCCAGCACAGCCCTACAGGAATAAAAGCCGCAGAGCTGCTGTAAAGCTCCTGAGGTGGGGGGGTGGCTCAAGGCCAGTTCATATTCTCCCCTTAGCCTCATGGCTGCCTTTCAAACCTCAGGGTTTAGACCCCAGAGAAGGATCCTAGTCTTCTGTCATGGACCCCCACCATGTTGTGCGTCACACTCAGCACACAAGCACTCATATATTCTCAGGGTTGGTTGCTCAGAGACTGAAACATCCCAGTAACACCCCATCAGCATTCACCTGGCTAGGGATCAGCTTTAACATGCTTGTGTGGTGAGCATCCTGTCTGGAGTCCAACACTGCTGGCTCCCCATGTGGGGTAAGGACCTTCCCCTTCTTCTGGCACCTGCTGGACCCAACTCTCAGGGCAATGCAGACCTTGGATCTGACCTCTGCAGCCCATGCCCAGTCTGACTGTGGCTTTGCCCCTTGCTTTCACTGCAGAGACAGTGGCTGCAACACCCTCCTGGCATGCTTTGCTGGTCTTCTGTAAGGAGCTTTCCCCCAGCTATTGTTTTTTGTCCCAGAGCTCTGAGTGCAAGACTGAGCCTGAAGCACAGCAAATGTTGGGTTTTTTTCCTGCTTGCATTGTACCTTTTTCCTCACTATCTCTCATTGTCTGCTCCTCCTGCTTTGCTTGCCTGCCCTGCTAGTGTTACTCCCACTCAAGGGGCCCCTAGTGTCTTTGTTTCCTGGCTGCATCTCTTGGGAAGCATCATCGGGTCATGAACCATTTCCTCCAAACACTGACTGCATCTGCTGCTTTAACACAATGATAGAGTTACTTATATGATCCCAACTTGCTGCCACAAAAAGCCACGCTCCTTCAATTTACCCACTGAATTTTTATTGTCATTTGAAATACAGTGGCACAGGTCTGCACCCATAACATCTTCAGAGTCACTTAATGGCACAGCTACAGAGTATGATTCCAGTTAAGCTCAACTGAACACAGAAGGTGACTTCTGTGGCCAGAGCACTTTATCACTGGGGTAACACACATAGCATTTGACTAGCAAAGCCTCTTTCTTTGACATCCTGGGGTGGTATCGTGGCTGCACATGGCTGGCAATACTTGCCAGAAAATGAAAATATTTTGCTTTGCCAAAACATTATATAGGTGATATTGTTCTTGCCTTTGGAAGGGATGGAATTTAATTGACAAAACCATTCAGCTCCTCAGCCAGCTTGAAATGAGCTGATTAATGGCAAATACCACTGGCATTCACACAGTTCCACCAGCCATCTTGGATGGATAATATCTCTCTGGCTGATTTATGTCAGGGAGGAATAAGTTCCCTGCTTAGCCCCTCAAAATGGTGAGGATTCAAGCTCCAGTCTGATGGCAGTCCTCTGCTTCACAAGACTCAGCCTGGTGGCCTCATTCCTGTGGTCATACCTGGCAGAGCCACCGCTCTGTAACATGCAAACCAGCCCCCAAATTCAGGCACCCAGTCACAACAAGGACAGGACGGGAGTCACTGATCCCTAGGGTAAGCCAGAGCTGCACACTGAGTGGGACAGTCAGAGGGGCTGTCTACAGGCACTGGTGGGGCTTGGCATACTCGGAAGTAGCACAGATGGCATGGCCAAAGGCAGCCTTTGGCTATTCATAACACAGTGCAATATCCAAATAGTTTTAGAGATATATAAATATATATGAACACACATCCATGCTCAGCTACACATCATACATATGTATGGGTGTATGTATAGGAACAATAATCCTTAATTTTCAGTAAAGAAAGAATGCATACGGTGGGTCTCTGCAAAAAGATCACAACTCCTGTAGATATTCCTGGGAATTTTATGGCCCTCCAAATCCTTACTTTTGAATCTTTCCTTGGTTTATGCAACTTGGGAAGAGGCTAATTTTGACTTACTGATATCAGTGCAGTTACTGAGAAGGGCAAACAAAATATATTCCACTTCTGCAAACACTGGATATAGTTTTTTTATATAAAAATGTTTTTTAATTAAAATCCTTCATTAATTTGATTTATTTGTAGTTCTGCTTTGAAAGATTAAAAACATCTACTGTCTTCCTGTGATCAATAATCCATTTTAAGGGGCTGTTACCATTGTTATAGACATACCTCCTAAAACCCCGCATACAGATACATCATAAAAACAAACTACTTTATACCCTTCAGGAAAAAAAAAAGACACAGACAGGTATGGATGTTGTATGCATAAGTACTTTGGACAGACTGAAAAAAAAACCTCTAGAAATTGGACACCATAATCAAGGTCTTTAGCAGATCATTCAGTAAACCACAGCCCAAACAACACTGCAGTGAAACCCAATCGTGGAGTGAGAAGTTGAAAGGGTGTGACAGAGTACCAGTTTGCCCAGGGGCTGTTCACCTGGCACTATAAACAAGTCAAAGTGGAGAATGGCTTTGGAGGTGCACTGCAAACATTCATATCTCCTGTTCACAATGTGGCTTGCCTCAGCTGACAGGAGAAAATGGAGAAGACACATTCCTCCTCCATCCGCAGGTGGCTGGGCTTTGTTCCTCTCTTTTTCTGCCTCTTTCTGCCCAACTCTTTCATCCCTCATTCCAGATCTCTAAAGCTTCCTATTATTCCAGTCTCTAAATCAATTTGTATTAAACCATTACTGTTATAGATGCTCTTTCTGTCTTCCTGCTGCTCAGTAGGAAGCAGACTTAGTGGTGCCATCCTAACTAATGAAGGTTTATTTAAGAACTGTTCAAAACCACAAAAAGCTAGAGTCTTCATGCCACAGACCTGGACTCAAGCCTACAACCCCCACCCCCGATTGATCACGGTGGTGTCCAACAAAATGCTGTTGGCAGACCTACCAACTCTCAGATGCATCTTTACATACATTAGCTGCATTAAATTATTATTATTGTTTTCTGGCCTCATTACATGCTAAAACTGCAGGATCTGCTTGAGACTTGGCCTTGCACTCCTGATATTTGTGAAACTCTGTCACCCACACAGTATCACCGACTCAGCCACTGCAGGCAGGTTCCCACAGCAGCTTATAAGCATAACTGTATTTTTAACATCCCAGAAACCATTACTGACTGCATCATCTCCCGTTATGGCTTTCCCAGAATATTCTTTATATTCTCTGGTTTGTACAAAATGCTGCCTCTAGGATGTTAACGCTCCCTGTACAGACTTGATTGGGTTATTCCTGCCCAGGGAGCAGTGCACAGCCTCCCTCTCAAACATAACATATTGATTTTGAAATTTCTTTGATGACTTGGAAAGCAATGCACAAATTGGGATCAGTGCATTTATCAGAGCTCTGCTCTTTGTGGGAGGGCAGCTGATGTTTCTGATTACCAGAAGACAGCATACTGGTCCCTCCAAAAGACAAGGTAAAGATTTACGGAATATGTGTTTTTAACTTTTGTCCAGCCCAAGTCCAGAATTCATTCTCAACAGGCTAGAAATGCTGAGTCAAACTCCTTCAAATATCATCTTAAACCTGGCTTTTTATACAGGCTTCTTCTCATTGACAGGTCTGCTTTCACTGTCAGTAGTAGGGCAAAGCTCCTCAGGTTAGGACACTATTACTTTACTCCATATTGAAGTTCATTAGACTTTGGCTTTTTATAAGGTTTTGGCAAGTAGTTTCATGGAAAAACGTGTGCTCCTTGTCCCCATCTGTAATGGTAACAGGACAGAATGAGAGCAAAAACGGTCTCTAAACACTTTAAAATAATCTTTGGGCTTTGATGAGAGTGCATTGATTTGAGTCACGTGGTTATTGATGAATCTTTGCATAAAAGCACTGAATGTGTATTTTAGTTTAAACACTTAGCTCCTACAAATCACAATAACTGTTTTTTTTTTTTTCTTTTTGACAGTAAAAAGACACATCAGCTAGCTCTCCTTTCGGGGGGGGGAAGAAAAAAAAAAAAGGAGCACCTGCAGCCCAGTATGTGGCCAGATAGGACATTACTTCATCTTCTGTCACAGTTTTGTAAACAATAAGCCTGCTGAGATTTAATCAGGAGCTACTGCTTACTCATGTTCCTTGTAGACCTGAGGTTGGCTGAACATGGATGAACATCAGAGTCCCTGCAATCAGCAGCAGCTCACCAGGCCAGACCATGGGGTGGCCCTCGGGCACCACAGAGCTGTGCAAGCCCTCATGCTCCAGCCAGGGTAAGAGGGACAAAAGCGATTCAGACAGCAGACAGAGGTGGGGGTCGCTTAGAAAAAAAAAGCCAAACCACAAGCCTCCAAGTCACACTGAGCTCCTGCCTATGGAGTACACTGAAAGGTTAAGAGTATTACTTATTGAGCTAATTCATGTTTATCCAGTCTTCCTTTTGTTTCCATTTTCCTACTCCTTTCTTCCTTTTCATTCCGTTGTCTCTGACTTTCTTTTCTGCTTTTTCCTAATTCTTGCCTCACTCAGCTATTTCCAGTCATTCCCTTCTGTGTTTTTCTTCTTCTACCTTTTCCCCTTTGCTCAGGTGCCCTGTCCCTCTCCTCTGTTCCCTCCAGTAGAGGAGACATAGGCACTGCTATGATTTAGTGCCAATTCCTCACCTAGCCTAGAATTAGCAACAAGAAAATAAAGTATATAACAAGTATTTTGTTTGGAAAATGTCACAGGTCCTTTAGGACCCTTATTCAATCCCTCCAAAAAAAAAATCAATGGCAGTTGAATATGAATCAAATCACAGCTCAAAGATACCACTCCTTGAGTACAATGAGTCAGCCAGTTCCAAAAGTTGTGGGATATGGGAAATATATTTTGCCAGTTACTCATGGACAATTTTGCAAAATTAACCACAACTATCATTTAGGAAGCTCTGTCACACAGCCTTTGTCTTTATTCAATCCCCTTCTCTTTACATACCTATTCAAACACTGAAAATAAAGATGTCTATTTTCTTAAGCACCATTTTCTGAACACATTTTAAATGCAACAGACTCTCGATTTTCTGCCTTAAGTCGCACCAAGGACAGGGCAATAAAAGCTACCAAGAGCTCTCATAAAAACATTACTGTACTCTAACCATCCACAATACTACTACATTTTTAATATCAGGTAGTATTTTACACCACATATTTAATGCACACGGAATAGTTGTGAGTACAATGACTTTCAGATAACAACATTTAGAAGCATGAAATTACAAGTGTACTGACAGATTTTTGTGTGCTTCTTTATAGCACAGAAGCTGCTGCTCTTTGTCCCCCACATCCTTTGTGTCAGAAGCAGCGCAGTGCTAGTAGGTCTCAAATATATTTTGAGATTCATAGCAAGGGCTGCAACACCCAAGTGGAATTTATAAACATGTTTTATAATTGTTTCTGTGCCAGGCTAGAGCACAGAAGCACAAGTCTCTTCGCCTGGTTTGTAGGCATCAGTAATGGAAGTAGCTTTTTCCTCTGCCTGGGATGCGATCCCAGGTATCCACAGATCTGGCTGGACTTGAGGGGACCAGGATCCCCACTCTTGCTGGAGTGGGCCTGAGCAGCACTGCACGCTGCTCACAGCCAGTGGAGATGAAGCAGCCCTGCAACACCCACTTCTAGCTCACTTGGGGAGCCAAAGATCTTTTTAGGACACTTATAATAAAAGTATTTATGAGTATTTATGTAAGGCAGCAGCATGGCTTTAAAATCTGGCAGTGCCTAGACTTCACAGGACTCAAATCTGCTATACAAGATTTGGGGTTAGATTTCTTTTTAGGAATTTACATAACCTCAGAAAGTGCTTTGCTCAGAGCTGTCAGAGAGATTCCAGCATCATTACTAAAACATTAGTGAGGTTCACACCCAATGTACAGCAATCTGGATCTAAAAACTAGACCATGCTGTAGTAAACAGATTTTTTTTTTTTCTTTTTTCTTGATCTTGTTTCATGTAATTGGGCAGGAATGCTGAGGTGCTGGAGGCTCGAATCTTGCCTGGAAGCACAGTGCTGGACCTGGAGGGTGCTGCATGGGTTACACCAGGAATCAGGACTCCTCAGCTCAAACCAATTCCCTCTACCCTTCTCCACCTGCTTGGCAATCCAGTGTCCCCAGCTTTTCAGAGGGACTGAGTTAACCCAGAGAAGGGACTGAACTGCAGGGATTGTTGCATGAAATAAATCAGCTTTTGTCTTATGAATATCAGGCTTAAATTTTTGCATGGATCTACCTCTGGAAATAATAATGAAGGTTTCCAGAGCTTTGTAGTAGCTATTTGGTAATCCATCAGTAGGAATGCTGAGAGATACTAGGGAAGTGCCGTAGTTACAGTTTCTCTAACCAAGACCCTCCTCTTTTCTGATTTCTAGTGACTTCCTACTCTCATATTCTAAAGATATTACATTTCGGGGGGGGGGGGGGGGGGGGATCAAATTTTTTAGTTTTA